>JAPVLO010001248.1:0-126167 GCA_027257055.1 Cephalopachus bancanus | reverse complement strand
CTGAGGAGGAGGATCGCCTGAGTCCAGGAGGTCAGGGCTACAGTGAGCCATGATTATGCCACTGTACTCCTGCCTGGGCAACAGAGTGAAACCTTGACTCAAAAAAAAAAAAATGCAATGGGCATGGTGGCTCACACCTGTAATCCCAGCACTTTGGGAGGCAGAGGTGAGAGAATTGCCTGAGCTCAGGGATTCCAGACCAGCCTGGAAAACAAACATGGTGAGACTTCGTCTCTACAACTAATTAAAAAAAAAATTGTCTGAGTACAGTGTCTCAACCTGTAATCCCAGCATCTTGGGAGTTCGAGGCGAGAGGATTGCCTGAGTCTGGGGGTTCGAGACCAGCCTGGGCAACTTGGTGAGGCCTCATCTCTAAAATAAATCAAGAAACTAGGCAGGGTCAGGGTAGCACATGCCTGTAGTTCCAGCTACTTGGAAGGCTGAGGTGGAAGGATCACCTGAGTCCAGCAGGTGGAGGCTGTGGTGGTCGTGAGCATGCCACTACACTCCAGTCTGGGAGACAGAGACTCCAACTCAAAAAAAAAAAAAAAAAAAAAGAGGGTTGGGGTTGGGGGAATAAAAATCAAAATAAGCCTAGGTACAGTGGCTTACACATGTAATCACAGCACTTTGGGGAACCAAGGTAGCATAATTGTTTGAATACAGGAGTTAAAGATCAGCCTGAGCAACACAGTGAGAACCTATCTCTAAAAAAAAAAAAAAAAATTTAAGCCGGGCATGGTAGTGCTCACCTGTAATTCCAGTTACTTGGAAGACTGAGGTGGAAGGATCGCCTGAGCCCAGCAGATAGAATAGAGGCTGCGGTAGTCAAGAGCATGTCACTGTACTCCAGCCTGGGCAACAGAGTGAAACTCCAACTTAAAAACAATGCAGGCTGGGCATGATGGTTCAAGCCTCTAATCTCAGCATTTTGGAAGGCCAAGGTAGGAGGATCATTTAAGATCAAGAGTTCTTAAATGACCAACCTGGGTGATATACTGAGATCCTGTTTCTACAAAACAATTTAAAAAGTAGGCTGATGTGGTTGCATGTGCCTGTAACATCAGGAACTGGGAAGGCTTAGGTGGAAATATTGCTTGAACCCAGAAGTTTGAGGCTGAACATTTTTTATTTTATAGATGTAGAGTACAATTCAGGGTTAGGTATACAAATGGTCATTGTACAGGTAAAGTTTGGGCCTCACTTTGGTCTCCACTTCACCTGGTTTTAAATTAGGTACCCTTATTGATGAAGTGTGCCCCTTCCACCCCCCATTGTTTCTTTTTTTAAAGGGTCAGATCCAACCATCAATAACCACATCAGCCTGAGCAGCACCAGCACATGGGAACAGGCTGCAGCTGATAGGCAGGGCTGAGAAGGCGTGAGTGTGGGCAGCCCATGTGGAGTTCTGTGTACTGCATAGAACTTTTTTTTTTTAGTTGGATTATCACTCTGTCATCCAGGCTGGAGTATAGTGGCACGCTCACGGCTATCACAACCTCAACCTTCTGGACTCAGGTGATCCTTCTGCCTCAGCCCTCCAAGTGGCTGGAACTACAGGCGTTGGCCACCATGCCCAGCTAATTTTTTGGTTTATTGTGGAGATGAGGTCTCACCAAGTTGCCCAGGCTGGTCTCGAACCCCTGGGCTCAGGCAATCCTCTCACCCCAGTCTTCCCCAGATCTGGGATTATAGGTGTGAACCACCGCACTGGGCTTTTTTTTTTTTTTCTTTTCTTTCTTTCTTTCTTTATTTTTTTTGAGTTGGAGTCTCACTCTGTCACCCAGACTGGAGTGCAGTGGCCGCTTGACCTGCTGGGCTCCGGCGAGCCTTCCGCCTCAGCTTTCCAAGTAGCCGGAACTACAGGCGCGCGCTACCACACCTAGCTAATTTTTGATTTATTGTAGAGATGAGGTATCGCCAAGTTGCCCAGGTGGGTCTCGAACCCGCAGGCTCAGGCAATCCACTCACCTCAGCCTCCCAAAGGTGTGGGAGCCACTGAGCCCGGCTTTTTTTTCTTTTAAAATGAGTCATGTTCTTACTCTGTTGCCTAGGCTGGAGCGCAGTATCATGACCACGCTCACCACAGCCTCAAACTCCTAGGATTAAGCAATTCTCCTGTCTCAGCCTCCCAAGTAGTTGAGACTACAGGTGCACACCACCAAGCCAGGATAAGTTTTTGATTTTTTTTTTTTTTTTTGAGTTGGAGTCTCACTCTGTCACCCAGACTGGAGTGCAGTGGCCGCTCCCAGCCACCGCAGCCTCGACCTGCTGGGCTCTGGCGATCCTTCCACCTCAGCCTTCCAAGTAGCTGGAACTACAGGCGTGCCCTATCACGCCCGGCTAATTTTTTGATTTATTGTAGAGATGAGTTCTCACCAAGTTGCCCAGGCAGGTCTTGAACCCGCGGGCTCAGGCAATCCACTCATCTCAGCCTCCCAAAGGCGCAGGATTACAGACTGAGCCACCGAGCCCGGCTACGTTTTTGACTTTTTTAAGCAAGGTCTCACTACGTTGCCCATGCTGGTTTCAAACTCCTGGGCTCAAGCAATTCTCTCGCCTTGGCCTCCCAAAGTGCTGGGATTGCAGGTATGAGCCACCATGCCTGGCCTGGAACATCTTTTTACACCAAAATATATTAAAGCGTTTAAAGAATAATGGGGTCCTAAAAGTACTGCCTAAAAAAAAAAAAAAAAAAAAAGACCAGTAGGAACATGTCAAAAGGACATGTAAGCCAGCTTGAAAGGCTTCCAAATCTGGGGCAATTTAAGTCTGCTTCCAAATCTGGGGCAATTTAAGTCTCAAAATAAGTAATAACAGTAACAGATTAGACCCCATTACATAAAATAGGCACCCTGGAACCCATGCTAATATATACGAAATAAAGGAGAAAGTGCTCCCGTGCAATGGAACACCAATGCTGATTATAGCCGGAATGGTGGAATTAGAAAATTACCATTTGGCAGCCATCATAGTAATCATTCAATCAAGAAACTTCAATGGATGCTAAAACCAACGAGTGAAAGTCTATATAGTCTCAAAATACCATCCTACAACATACTTATGCTTATACCCTTTACCCTTTGTGCTGTTCCTGCACAAGATAAATATGTATCCTGAATCTAATCGTGATCAAACAGACAAGACCAAATTAAGCAACATTCTGCGGAGTAACTGTTCTGTGATCTTCAAAAATGGCGAGGTTATGAAAGTCAAAGCAAGAATGAGGAACTATTCCCCTAACTGAAGAAGGCTAAAGAGATGTGGCAACTAAATTCTAAGAAAGATCTCAAATTGGATCATTTATCTCTGGGACCAGTGATGAAATTTGATCGGCTGCTGAGGATGTGTGGTGTGAATCAATGATTATTTCCTGATTTTGATGACTGGATTATGGCTATAGATCAGAATGTATGTTGTAAATGTGGTTATGTATGTATGTTTGTGGAAGATACATGGGAGTAATAAGACATACTGGGTTGTCAACTTACTTTCAGATGGTTTAGGGGAAAAAACCAGTTTTTTTGGTGGTTTTTTTTTAGTTGGAGTCACTCTGTTGTCCGGGCTGGAATGCAGTGGCACACTCACAGCCACCTCAGCCTTCACCTGCTGAGTTTAGGTGATCCTTCCACCCCAGCCTTCCAAGTAGCTGGAATTACAGGCACATGCCACCATGTCCAGCTAATTTTTTGAATATTATTGTAGAGTTGAGGTCTCACCAACTTGCTCAGGCTGGTCTCGAACCCGTGGACTCAGGCAATCCTCTCACCTTGGCCTCCCAAAGTGCTGGGATTATAGGCGTGAGCCACTGCACCCAGCCCAAAAAACAATATGTTTTAAGCCGGGTGCAGTGGCTCATGCCTTGTAATCCCAGCACTTTAGGAAAAAGGGCAAGAGGAATGCTTGAGTCCAGGATCTTGAGAATAGTCTGGGCAACATAATGAGACTTCATTTCTACAAAAATTAAAAATTAGCTGGGTGTGATGGCACATGCTTTTAGTCCCAGCTACTCAGAAGGCTGAGGCTAGACGATCACTTGAGCCCAGGAGTTTGAGGCTGCAGTGGGTCATGATCACACCACTGCACTCCAGCCTGGGTGACCAAATGCGACACCGACTCAAAAAACAAACAAACAAAAAGTATTTTTGTACTTAAAAAAAAATCTGTAAGCTGGGCTCGGTGGCTCAGCCTGTAATACCTTGCCTTTGGGAGGCTGAGGTGAGTAGATTGCCTGAGTCCGTGGATTCGAGACCCGCCTGGGCAGGCGAGACCTCATCTCTACAATAAATAAAAAAATCAGCCGGGCGTGGTAGCGCATGCCTGTAATTCCGGCTACTCGGAAGGCTGAGGCAGAAGGATCGCCGGAGCCCAGCAGGTTGAGGCTGCGGTGGCCGGGAGCGGCCACTGCACTCCAGTCTGGGCGACAGAGTGAGACTCCAACTCAAAAAAAAAAAAAAAATCTGTAAATTTGAAATAATTTAAACCAATTTTAAAAGGGAAAATTTTAGTTGGGCAACGTGGCTTATGCCTGTAATCCCAGCACTTTGGGAGGCAGAAGCGAGAAGATTGCCCGAGTCCATGAGTTCGAGACTTGGCAAGACCTCATCTCCTCAATAAATCAAAAAATTTGCAGGGTGTTGTGTGCCTGTGGTTCCAGTTACTTGGGAGACTGAGGTGGAAGGATCTCCTGAGCCCAGCAGGTCAAGGCTGCGGTGGTCATGAGCATGCCACTACACTCCAGCCTGGGCAAGAGAGTGAGACTCCAACTGAAAAAATAAAAATAAAAAGTGAAAAATTTTTTTTTCAGATAGCTCCTTTCTATGTTGATTACTCTTGTTCCAGATCTCCTAAACATTGATTGATATATTTTGCACCCATTCATATTGGATATCGTTTGGTTGTTTGGAAATCCTCTACTTCTTGTGTATTTATATCCTCAATGAGATTTTTAAACACCCAAAGGGCACAGATTATATTCTATTTATTTTGTATTCCCTGCTGGTATCAAGTAGCCACTCCTAACCACTTGTGACACTAAAGGGTTTGGAACGTGAATTGTCCAAATAGTTCAGTTACCCCTCTCAGTTGAAGGCTGTGGAAAAACCATTTAAATTACCTCTCCCAAGCCCTGTAATTGTTCCAGGAACCACGTCTGTGCTCGTTGCTCTTCCACACCAATCAGAAACCCTTGGGATTCATAGAAAGTTGTGTCTTGGTGGAAAAATGAGTCACTCCCCCAAGCGCAGCTGGACTCTCACACCCAGGAGCACAATGGGAATGCGGAAATCTGAGGGGAGAGCAAGGAGTCTATATCTGAACAAGAGTTCACACTCTTCCTGTTCTGTTCTGTTGTGAAACGGGAACACAGTTTCCTGGAAAAATGGCCAGGTTCCAGAAATGCGGTGGTTTTGCTTAAATGCACACAGCTGCTCAACACTTGCTGTTCTGATGGAGGGTGGCTTGCTTTAAAGATGTGGTCTTGGGTCCACCTGGATGGTTGAAAGGAAGGGGCTTCTTCTGGGTGCAGCAGTGTGGGTTTAACAGACAGTCTCTTTGAATGCCAGTTCTCAGCTGGTTCAAGGGAGAGAAAGGAAGAGGGTCATGAACATTTTTTCCCCCACTGATTGTATGTCAGACATTCTGACACGTCCCTTTAGAGATGTGAACACATTTCGTTCTTGAAATAATCTCAGCACTTTTTTTTTTTTTTGGTGGAGATGAGGTCTGGCTATGTTGCCCAGGGTGCTCTCAAACTCCTGGGCTCAAGTAATCCTCTAGCTTTGGCCTCCCACAGGGCTAAGATTTTATTTATTTATTTATTTATTTTTTGTTTTTGAGTTGGAGTCTCACTCTGTCACCCAGACTGGAGTGCAGTGGCCGCTCCCGGCCACCGCAGCCTCGACCTGCTGGGCTCTGGCGATCCTTCCACCTCGTTTTTCTAAGTAGCTGGAACTACAGGCACGTGCTACCACACCTAGCTAATTTTTGATTTATTGTAGAGATGAGATCTCACCAAGTTGCCCAGGCGGGTCTCGAACCTGCGGACTCAGGCAATCCACTCACCTTGGCCTTCCAAGGCACGGGATTACAGGCTGAGCCACCGAGCCCGGCAAGGGCTAAGATTTTAAGTGTGAGCCACCATGCCTGACCCTTAGCACTTTGTATATGGGGAAGTTCAAATGTGGATGAAAGTAGAGAGAATAATATAGTTGTCTTATGGTGTCAGTGGGAAATTGGCTTCAGGATCCCCCTGAGGATAATAAAATCTGCAAATGCTCAAATCCCTAATATAAAATGGTGTTGTATTTGCACATAACCTGTGCACATCTTCCTGCATATTTTAAAACATCTCTTGCTTGCTTATAATATCTAACATAATGTTTCTAAATCACTCCACGTTTGTGGATTCTACATAGTATTCAGCAAGCAGCAAATTCAAGTTTCAATTTTTGGAATTTTGCAGAAACTTTTTTTTTTTTTTGAGTAGGAATCTCACTCTGTCACCCACACTGGAGTGCAAATAGCACGTTCACAGCCACTGCAGCCTTGACCTGTTGGGCTCAGGCAATCCTTCCACCTTTTTTTTTTTTTTTTTGACTTGGAGTCTCACTCTGTTGCCCAGACTGGAGTGCAGTGGCCGCTCCTGACCACCACAGCCTCGACCTGCTGGGCTCCGGCGATCCTTTCGCCTCAGCGGAAGATGTGGAGATGGTTCGAGACCTGCGGGATCAGGCAATCCCCTCACCTTAGCCTCCCAAGGCACGGGATTACAGGCTGAGCCACCGAGCCCAGCTGATCCTTCCACTTTAGTCTTCTAAGTAGCTGGAACCACAGACGTGCACCACCACACCCAGTTATTTTTTTAAATTTATTTTAGAGATGAGGTCTCACCAAGTTGCCCAGACTGGTCTCGAACCTGTGGCCTCAGACAATCCTCTCACCTCTGCCTCCCAAAGTGTTGGGATTATAGGTGTGAGCCACCGTGCCCAGCCTTTTTTTTGAGTCAGAGTCTCTCTCGGTCACCCAGGCTGAAGTGATGGAGTGCAGTGGCATGATCACGACTCAACACAGCCTTGACCTCCTGGGCTCAGGTGATCCTTCCACCTTAGCCTCCTGAGTAGCTGAGACTACAGGCACACACCCAGCTAATTTTTTGATATTTTTGTAGACAGAGTCTTACTATGTTGCTAGGTTGGTCTCAAACTCCTAGGCTCAAGCAATCCACCGGCCCTGGCCTCCCAAAGTCCTGTGATTACAGGCGTGAACTGCCTTACCCGGCCAAAAAATAGGCTTTAAAGTCTCTTTTAATTTAGTTATACCCTGTTCATCACAATCTCATCTTCTTCCCTTCCCCTGTCTCTCTATCTTTCTCTCTCTTTTGCAATTTGTTTGTAGGAGAAACTGGGTTGTTTATCTGAGAGAATTTCCTACATCTGGATTTTACTGATTGTATTACCACAGTGTTGTTTAATATATTTCTCTGGTCAGGCACTGTAGATCACACCTGTAATCCCAGAAATTTGGGAGGCCTAGACAGGAGGGAAGCTTGAGGCCAGGAGTTTAAGACCAGCCTGGACAGCATAGCAAGACCCTCATCTCTATAAAAAGAAAAGTTACAAATATATTTCTCTGGCCGGGCTCAGTGCCTCAGCCTGTAATCCTGCGCTTTGGGAGGACGAGGTGAGTGGATTGCCTGAACCCATGGGTTAGAGACCCGCCTGGGCAACCTGGCGAGACCTCATCTCTACAATAAATCAAAAAATTAGCTGAGCATGGTAGCACGTGCCTGTAGTTCCAGCTACTCGGAAGGCTGAGCGGCAGGATTGCTGGAGCCCAGCAGGTCGAGGCTGCAGTGGCTGGAAGCGTGCCTCTACACTCCAGTCTGGGCGACAGAGTGAGACTCCAACTCAAAAAATGAAAGAAATATATTTCTCTGACAAAGAAAGAAAGAAAGAAAGAAAGAAAGAAAGAAAGAAAATATATTTCTCTGACCTCTAAATTTCCTGTAAACTGGTAGTAGATTTGGGCATATGATCAGATTCAGGTTAGTTTTTTTTTTTTTTTTTTGTCTTGTTTTGTTTGTCAGGAATACTTTACAGGAGCCAGGCATGGTGGTGCACACCTGTAATCCCGGTTATTCCAGAGGCTGAGTGAAAGAAGTTTGGCACCAGTAACGACTCCACGCCCGGTCAGAACCAAGAGATTTATTAAAGGGGCAGTTACACGAAGGGACTGTAACCGAGGAAGAGCAAGAGAGAGAGAGAGAGAAAGAGAGACCGAGGGGGCGGGGAGAGAGGGCGAGAGAGTGTGAAAGAGAGAAAGAGAGAAGGAGAGAGAGCTATGCAGGGAGAGGGGTATATTTATGGACCTTGCAGGGGCTGGCCAGTGCCGTGTTTGGGTCTTATTGGAGGAGACTATGAGGTAGTATTTCTATAGGGAGAGGTTGTTTGAGCACAGGTTTAAGTTTCGCGCGGGTGGGAAAAGCTGGAGCTTAGGGGCTTTGTTGTCTTTGGGAGGCAGTGGCATCTTGGGGACGCCCTTCTGACTGTTTTCTGCGCCTTTCACTGAGGTGGAAGGATCACTTGAACCCAAAAGTTCTTTTTTCTTTTTTTGAGTCGGGGTCTCACTCTGTTATCCAGGCTGGAGTACAGTGGCACAGACCATGGGTGATCACAGCGTCACCATGTACAGCTTTTTTTTTTTTTTTAGAGAGAGAGATTTTGCTATGTTGCCTAGGCTGGTCTTGAACTCCTGGGCTCAGGCAGTCCTTCTGTCTTGGCCTCCCAAAGTGCTGGGATGACAGGCGTGAGCCACCATGCATGGCCCAAGCCCAGGAGTTCTAATCCAGCATCGTGAGAGCTGGTGTCTTAAAAAAAAAACAAAACCAAAAAAAAAAAAAACATTGGAAGACTGAGGCAGAAGGATCGCCTGAGTCCAACAGGTCGAGGCTGTGGTGGCCATGAGCATGCCACTATACTCCGGTCTGGGTGAGAGTGAGACTCTCACTCAAAAGAAAAAAAGAGCCAGGCACGGTGGCTCACATCTGTAATCCCAGCACTTTGAGAGGCTGAGGTGAGAGGATTGCCTCAGCTCATGGGTTTGAGGCCAACCTGGGCAACCTGGCAAAGACCGCATCTCTACAACAAATCAAAAAACTAGCTGGGTGTGGTGGCGCCTGCCTGTAGTTCCAGCTACTAGGAAGGCTGAGGTGGAAGGATTGCCTGAGCCCAACAGGTCAAGGTTGCAGTGGCTGTGAGTGTGTCACTGCACTCCAGCCTGGGCGACAAAAGGAGACTCCAACTCAGAAAAAAAAACAACTTCATAGGTGTTGGTGTCTACTTCCTATCACATGCCACACACCCAGCACCAATCCTGTCTCTTTCCATGATAAGATTAATGAGAGGGTTAAATTGTTAGTATGGTGAAACCATTAGAGAGTTCCCTGTCCATTTTCCACCTAACAGTTTTAGCAGGCATTAATGATCATAAGCTAGATAATATTTTTTCACTAGAAAATGGTAACATTCTATCATTCCTTCTTCATTTGTGAGCCAAAATTCTTCTATAAATAAGAACTTTCATCACTATTTGGTTACCCTGCAGTACAAATCAAATAGGCAAGATAAGATAAATGCTGAATTGTTTCCTGTCATTTTCTAGTTTCCAGAATAATGAGTTTTTTCTCTAGTATTTTCTGAAGGTGAGCAATGAGGTTTTTGCTTGTTTCACATCATTATAAACTCATGGATTTAAACATATTAGATGTATATGGCCTGAAATCGAACAACAGGAAAGTATATTAATGTTTGTTATTATTATATTATTCATGTATAAGGAGATCAATTATAAACAAATAAACATCAGGAATTTGTTTTAGTTGGGATCTCATTCTGTTGCCCAGGCTGGAGTTCAGTGGCATGATCATGGCTCACTGAAGCCTTGACCTCCTGAGCTCAGGCGATCCTTCCACCTCAGTCCCCTGAGTAGATGAGACTATAGGTATGTAACACACCTGGCTAATTTTTGGTTGTTTTTGTGTGTGTGTGTGGAGACGAGGTCTCCCTATATTACTCAGGCTAGTCTCAAACTCCTGGCCTCCAGCAATCCTCCTGTCTCACCTTCCTAAAGTGCTGGGATTACAGGCATGAACCACTGTTCGTGGTAGGAATTTAACTTGAAGAGCATTTTCCGCCGGGCTCGGTGGCTCAGCCTGTAATCCCAGCACTTTGGGAGGCTGAGGTGAGTGGATTGCCTGAGCCCGCGGGTTCGAGACCCGCCTGGGCAACTTGGCGAGACCTCATCTCTACAATAAATCAAAAAATTAGCCAGGCGTGGTAGCACATGCCTGGGGTTCCAGCTACTTGGAAGGCTGAGGTGGAAGGATCGCCGGAGCCCAGCAGGTCGAGGCTGCGGTGGCTGGGAGCCGCCACTGCACTCCAGTCTGGGCGACTGAGTGAGACTCCAACTCAAAAAAAAACAAAGAAAAGGAAAGCATTTTCCAGGTCGGGCATGGTGGCTCAAGCCTATAATCCCAGCACTTTCGGAGGCCAAGGCGAGAGGATTCCCTGAGCCCGCGGGTTCAAGACCAGCCTGGGCAACATGGTGAGCCTTGTTTCTATAATAACTCAAGAAATGAGCTGGATGTGGTAGCGTGCATCTGTAGTTCCGGGTACTAGGAAGGATCGCCTGAGCCCAGCAGGTTGAGGCTGCGGTTGCCAGGAGTGTGCCACTGCACTCCAGCCTGGGCGACAGAGTGAGACTCCAACTCAAAAAAAAAAGAAAAGAAATTTAAAATCTCAAAATAAGGCCAGGCTCAGTGGCTCACACCTGTAATCCTAGCACTTTGGGAGGCCGAGGTGAGAAAATTGCTAGAGCCCAGGCATTTGAGACCAGTCTGGGCAGCATAGCAAGACTTCGTTTCTATCAATCAATCAATCAATCAATCAATCAATAAACAAACAATAAGCCAAGTGTGGTGATGCACACCAGTAGTCTCAGCTACTTGGGATGCTGAGGCGGCAGGATCGCCTGAGCCCAGAAGGTTTAGTCTGCAGTGTGCCATGATCATATTACTACACTTCAGCCTGGATGATGAGTGAGATTCCAACTCAAACAGATTAAAGAGAAATATCAAAATAGTTTTGGACTTATTGGTAAACAATACTCTTCCAACCCACCTGCCTCTCTCAAGAATCTCTGTTGCCCAGGCTGGAGTGCAGTGGCACACTCCTGGCAACCGCAGCCTCAACCTGCTGGGCTCAGGTGATCCTTCCTAGTACCCGGAACTACAGATGCATGCTACCACATCCAGCTCATTTCTTGAGTTATTATAGAAACAAGGTCTCACCATGTTGCCCAGGTGGCTCACACCTGTAATCTCAACACTTTGGGAGGTGGAGGCAAACTCCTGGTGTCAAGTGATCCTCCTACCTTGGCCTCCCAAAGTGCAGGAATTAAAGGCGTGAGCCACCTCACCTGGCTGATTCCATCTATTTATTTATTTATGAATTGGAGTCTCACTGTCACTTAGGCTGGAGTGTCATGCCACAAATACGGCTCACCACTGCAGCCTCAACCTGTTGGGCTCAGACGATCCTTCTGCCTCAGCCTTCTGGGTAGCCGGAAACTACAGGCATGTGCCACTCCACCCAGCTAATGTTTTCATTTTTTGTAGAGAACAATTTGACTATGTTGCCCAGGTTAGTCTTGAACTCCTGGTCTCAAGTGATCCTCCTGCCTCAGCCTCCCAAAGTGCAGGGATGACAGGTGTGAGCCACTGCGCCTGGCCGATTCCACTTATATGAAGTGTTTAGACTAGGAAAATCTACAAAAAGAAAGCAGATAACTGGGTGCCAGGGACCAAAGGAAGGGAGGCATGGAGAGCGATGACTAGTGGGCATGGGGGGGACAGTGTTGCATTTTACCTGAGCCCTGAGTTCCTGGAAAACAGCAGAGTTTATGAAGGAATTTCCTCCCTCCACACACCCCACCCTGCCCTGTTGCATCCTGAAAAACAGCTTCCTGCAAAGAACCACCCTTCCCAAATGACTCAGGGTGGTGGCCCCTTTGTTTACCTATGACAAGGACATACAGGGACTCCTCAAATCCCCATTCTTTGCCTCATAAAGGTCTGTCTGAACTGCTTGTCTCCAACGATCACTCAGAACAAAATACTTGTTAACCAAACTGTGTTTAAAGTTTCTTCTTCCTCCAGACCCATGAACTCTGGCCTACCCTCACCCGACCTGAGCCGGCACGCAGTCCCGCCTGAGGACAGAGTGGACTCAGGGTGAAATATCCTCTGATCTACTCTCCCATCATGCCACTTTTTTTTTCCCAGTCAGGGTCTCACTCTGAACTGTAGGCTGGAGTGCAATGGCATAAATACGGTTCACCATAGCCTCTACCTCCTGGATTCAGGTGATCTTCCTGTTTCGCCTCCTGAGTAGCTGGGATTAGAGGCCTGCACCATCACGCCCAGCTATTTTATCTTTTTGTAGAGAGAAGGCTATCCTATGTTGCCTAGGCTGGTCTCCAACTCCTGGGCTCAAGCAGTCCTCCTGCCTTAGCCTCCCAAAGTGCTGGGATTGCAGACATGAGCAACTGCGCCCAGCCCCATCATGCCGCTTCCATCCTGTTCCTACACCAGATTCTTTCCAGCGTTGTTCACTCCTCTCTAGAAAAGAAAAACTGGCCAGGTGCAATGGCTCATGCCTGTCATCCCAGCACTTTGGGAGGTCAAGGCAAGAGGATTGCCTGAGCCCAGGGGTTCAAGACCAGTCTGGGCAATGTGGTGAGCTCTTGTCTCTACAATAAAGAAAAATTAGCTGGGCGTGGTGGCGCATGCCTGTAGTTTCAGTTACTTGAAAGGCTGAGGTGGAAGGATTGCCTGAACCCAGCAGGTTGAGGCTGTGGTGGCAGTGAGTGTGCCATTGCACTCCAGCCTGGGCAACAGAGCAAGACTCCAACTCAAAAAAAGAAAAAAGGAAAGAAAAACACGAGCCGGGCTCGGTGGCTCAGCCTGTAATCCCGCGCTTTGGGAGGCTGAGGTGAGTGGATTGCCTGAGCCTGCGGGTTTGAGACCTGCCTGGGCAACTTGGCGAGGCCTCATCTCTACAATAAATTAAAAAATTAGCCAGGTGTGGTAGTGCGTGCCTGTAGTTCCAGCTACTTGGAAGGCAGAGGCAGAAGAATCGCCAGAGCCCAGCAGGTCGAGGCTGCGGTGGCTGGGAGCGGCCGCTGCACTCCAGTCTGGGCAACGGAGTGAGACTCCAACTCAAAAACAACAGCAGCTGGGCTCGGTGGCTCAGCCTGTAATCCCACGCCTTTGGGAGGCTGAGGCGAGTGGATTGCCCTAGCCTGTGGGTTCGAGACCCACCTGGGCAGCGAGACCTCATCTCTACAATAAATCAAAAAATCAGCCGGGTGTGGTAGCACATGCCTGTAGTTCCGCGGAAGACTGAGGCGGAAGGGTTGCCGGAGCCCAGCAGGTTGAGGCTGCGGTGGCCGGGAGCGGCCACTGCACTCCAGTCTGGGCGACAGAGTGAGACTCCAACTCAAAAACAACAACAACAACAACAACAACAACAACAACAAAACAAACAAACAAACAAACAAAAAAGTAAATGCTGGGTCCGGTGGTTCAAGCCTGTAACCCCAGAACTTTGGGAGGCAGAAGCAAAGAACTGCCTGAGCTCAGGGATTCGAGACCAGCCTGAACAACATGGCGAGACCTTGTTTCTACAATAAATCAAAAAATTAGCCAGGCGTGGTGGCATATGCCTGTGATTCCAACTACTTGGAAGGCTGAGACAGAAAGACCAGCTGAGCCAGCAGGTTGAGGTTGTGGTGGCCATGAGCATGCCACTGCACTCCAGCCTGGGCGACAGAGTAGACTGACTCAAAAAAAAGTGAAGGATTAGTAGCAGCAGTTGTAGAAGACAATAAAGTTTGAACAGAAGGAGAAAATCTTGAGCATCCAGAAGGTAAAATCAATTAAAACTGTGTGTGTGTGTGTGTGTGTGTGTGTGTGTGTGTGGTGATTTTTTTGTTGTTTAATTTTTTTTGTGTGTGTGTGCAGAGATGGGCTCTCACTATGTTGCCCAGGCTAGTCTCAAACTCCTGAACTCAAGTAATCTTCTCCTCAGTCTCCCAAAGTGTTGAGATTATAGGTGTGAGCTCCTGCACCTGGTATGTTCCTTGGTTTTTAAGATAAAAGAGACATGTTCAAGGAGCGACTTTACAGCATTTTTGTGGTTTGTTTTTGGTTTTCTTTTTTGAGCTGGAGTCTCACTCTGTCGCCCCAGCTGGAGTGCAGTGGCACGCTCATGGCCACCGCAGCCTCAACCTGCTGGGCTCAGGCGAGAACTTCCTCTTCAGCCTTCCAAGTAGCTGGAACTACAGGCACATGCCACCACGCCCAGCTAATTTTTTGATTTATTGTAGAGACAAGGTCTTGCGATGTTGCCCAGGCTAGTCTCGAACTCCTGGGCTCAGGTGATCCTCTTGCCTCCTGAAGTGCTGGGATTACAGGCCTGAGCCACTACACTTAGCAGAGCATTTTTACTAACTTGTTTTCTTGATGTGTTCTGTTTGTTAACCTGAATCACTGCTTCTCTGAAACTAAAATTCCCATTCTACAGCAAAATCACAAGCTGGTCCTTTGCATGGTTTCTAGCATCAAATTATCCATATATTAGCACTTGATAAATAATTTTATTGTTTTCTGGTTCAGTAAAGTTACCTTACACATTAATGTTCGAAGGAGAAGAAAGGAAGGAATTTTTGAGGAAGAGAATATACAAATACTCAATTTTTCATATATGTACATCAGAGAGACAAGAATAATGCTATAAAGCTGACATAAGGCTAGAGTGGTATCTCACGCTTGTAGTCCCAGCACTTTGGAAGGCTGAGGTGGGAGGATCACTTGAAGCCAGGAGTTCGAGACCAACCTGGGCGATATAGTAGGATCCCATCTCTACCAAAAAAATTTTTTTTTTTTTTTTTTGAGTTGGAGTCTCACTCTGTCGCCCAGACTGGAGTGCAGTGGCCGCTCCCGGCCACCGCAGCCTCGACCTGCTGGGCTCCTGCGATCCTTCCGCCTCAGCCTTCCAAGTAGCCAGAATTACAGGCATGCGCTACCTCACCCGGCTGATTTTTTTGATTTATTGTAGAGATGAGGTCTCGCTGCCCAGGCGGGTCTCGAACCCGCGGGCTCAGGCAATCCACTCACCTCAGCCTCCCAAAGGCGCGGGATTACAGGCTGAGCCACCCAGCGCGGCTAAAATTTTTTTTTTTTAGTCAGAGTCTCACTCTGTTGCCCAGACTGGAGTGCAGTGGCAGCCTCATGGCCACCGCAGCGTCAACCTGCTGGGCTCAGGCTGCGGTGGCCATGAGCCTGCCACTGCCCTCCTTCCGCTTCAGCCTTCCGAGTAGCTGGAACAACAGGCACGTGACTCCACGCTCGGCTCATTTTTTGATTTATTGTAGAGATGAGGTCTCGCCAAGTTGCCCAGACTGGTCTCGAACCCATGGGCTCTGGCAATCCTCTCACCTTGGCCTCCCAGTGTGCTGGGATTATAGGTGTGAGCCACTATGCCTGCCCGGCCTCTACCAAAAATCTTAAAAATAGGCATGGTGGCATGTACCCGTAATCCCAGCTACTCAGGAGACTGAGGCGGGAAGATTACTCGAGCTCAAGGAGTTTGAGGCTGCAGTGAGCACTCCAGCCTGGTCAACATAACAAGGCTCTATCTCTAAAAAAAAAGTTAAAGCTGGCAAAAAAAGTCACTGTCATTTGTGGCAGCTGTGAGCCAGCTGCTGAGGGCTGACCTTCTGTCCGGGATGGTTTCTCTGATGTGAAGACACATCATTCATCCCAACATTTATTATTAACGAAACACATGGTCTCCCTGGGATCTCTCCCCGTATGGATTCAACACCGAATGGAACATGTCACACCCTGGGCTGGCTCTCCCTAATGTAAAATGACAAGACTTACGACAGAATCATGAGAAGAGGAGACAAGTTGTGCCTGGTTGTTCTCCCGTGTACTCTCACACCTCAGGTTCCTGGTGTTGCTAAGGGGCTCCCTTCCCCCTCCTCTGGGAACCCTTCCTCACTCCTCCTAAAAGTGGTGACCACTTTTCCTAAGCTGGGGAGCACCTTCCACATTGTGTCAGAAACTATTTATGCAGGCCGGGTGTGGCAACTCATGCCTGTCATCCCAAGGCTTTGAGAGGCCAAGGTGGGAGGATTGCTGGAGGGTGGGAGTGTGAGACCAGCCTGGGCAACATAGCAAGACTCTGTACCAAAAAAAGAGGGAGGAGGAGCAGGGGGAAAGAAACTATTTATGCATCTGTCTCTCTTACTTAAATCTGAGCTTCTCAACAGAAGGGACCAGACTGAGACCCTTATTAAGGTGTCTAGGCCCCGGTGGCTCATACCTGTCATTCCAGCACTTTGGGAGGTGGATGCGAAAGAATTACCTGAGCCCAGGGGTTTGAGACCAGCCTGGGCAACTTGGTGAGACCAGTCTCTCTACAATAAATAAAAAAAAAAAATTAGCCGGTTGTGGTGGTGTGCACTTGTGGTTCCAGCTACTTGCAAGGCTGAGGCAGAAGGATCACCTAAGCCCAGCAGGTTGAGCCTGCGGTGGCCATGAGTGTGTGACTACCCTCCAACCTGGGCAACAGTGAGACTCCAACTCAAGAAAAAAAAAGCCCCTAGGCCAGTAACAGGCTCATGGAAAGTAGTCATGCTTTATTGAACAAACGGCTGGACAGAGGAATAGGACAGAATCCTCTGCGAGATCCTAGCTGCTGACATGGTTGCATTCTGGTGTTCTTTTTCTGGGCCAAAGGAGTTGTTTGCTTTGACCTCACTATCCCTTTTATGGATCCTGTCACAGCGGCTGGAAGGACACAATGGAACAGTGTGCCTTTCAGCAAATAGAGTGAGCAATGGAAAATGCAAACCATCAGCCCCGAATGTGAGTGCCAGGACGCTGAGTGCAATCACAAATGAAGAGAAACTGCTTGTTTTGACTGAAATACTCTGGAAAGGACCGTTCTGGGCGCCCACCAGGGCAGCAAGGCTCAGCGCGCCCCCTGTTGGATTTAGTGGCATGACCTAAGAAGAGTAATGTCAGAGACGCTTGTTGATGCTGATTCCTCTCGCACACAGGCAGGAGGGATAGGACCCTTCTGGAGAAATCCTCTGTTAAGGAGGCATCGGATGAGTCAGAGGTGTGTCCACTGGACTATCTCTGGGATGTAACTCATCCACAAATTCTTTTTTTTTGAGTGGGAGCCTCACTCTGTCACCCAGACTGGAGTGCAGTGGCATGCTCACGGTCACTGCAGCCTTGACCTGCTGGGCTCAGGCGCTCCTTCTGCCTTCAGCCTTCCAAGTAGCTGGAACTACAGGCGTGCGCTACCACAGCTGGCTTATTTTTTGATTTATTGTAGAGACAAGGTCTCATCAAGTTTCCCAGGCTTGTCTTGAGCTCAGGTAATCCTCTTGCCTCTGCCTCCCAGAGTGCTGGGATTACAGGTGTGAGCCGCCACACCCAGCTGCAAATTCTGACACTGCTTTTTGAAGAAGTATAATAGAAATACTTTCCTGATAGGACAGCCAGAATGGTTTGGATGAAATTCCTTTTAGCAGATGTGTAAAGACGAAAAAAAAATCAATCACTAAAACTCCTCTTCAGCAACAACCCCCTGCCAAGGAGATTTAAGTGATAATCTATAGGCCAGGCATGATGGCTCACACCTGAAATCCCAGCACTTTGGGAGGCCCAGGCAGAAGTATGACTTGAGGCCAGGAGTTCAAAACCAGCCTGATCAACATAGAGCGAGCAGGTCTCTACAAAAAAATTAAATAAAAAGACTATTAAGTATAATCTACAAATGTCTATTGATAGGGAACTCGTTAAATAAATACAGTACATCATCCATTGGAAAGTAAGGCAGTTTTATATGTACCAGTATGGAATGATCTGTAGGGCAGATTAATAACTGAAAAAAGTAGCCGGGCTTGGTGGCTCAGCCTGTAATCCCGCACTTGTGGGAGGCTGAGGTGAGTGGATTGCCTGAGCCCGCGGGTTCAAGACCCGCCTGGGCAACTTGGCGAGACCTCATCTCTACAATAAATCAAAAATTAGCTGGGCGTGGTAGTGCGCGCCTGTAGTTCCAGCTACTTGGAAGGCTGAGGTGGAAGGATCGCCGGAGCCCAGCAGGTTGAGGCTGCAGTAGCCAGGAGCGGCCACTGCACTCCAGTCTGGGTGACAAAGTGAGACTCCAACTCAAAAAAAATAAATAAATAACTGAAAAAAGCAAATGCTGAATATACATACGATAATATGTGCAGAAGTTCTCTATAATATATTCTACAAGAAACAGTCCCTCTTCTTTTTTCTTTTTTTTTTTGAATTAGAGTCTTACTATGTTGCCCAGGCTGGAGTGCAGTGGCACTCTCACGACCACCGCAGCCTTGAACTGTTGGGTGACTCACATCTATAATCCCAGCACTTTGGGAGGCTGAGGTGAGAGGATTGCCTGAGCCCACAGGTTCGAGACCAGACTGGGTAACTTGGCAAGAATTCATCTCTACAATAAATCAAAAAATTATCTGGGCGTGGAAACTTTAGTTCCAGCTACTTGGAAGGCTGAGGCAGAAGGATTGCCTGAGCCCAGCAGGCTGAGGCTGCGGTGGCTGTGAGTGTACCATTGCACTCCAGCCTGGGTGACAGAGTGATACTCCAACTCAATCAATCGATCAATAAAAGTTCATTCTACTTGTCACTAAACTGAAAAGCAGAAAAGCCACTTGATGAGGAAACAGCTACTGATGTGTGTTAGGGAGCAGAGGCATGGGGGTGTGCGTACCTGTAGTCCCAGCTACTTGGGAGGTGGAGGTGAGAGGACTTCCTGAGCCCAGGGGTTCGAGACTAGCCTGGGCAACTTGGAAAGACCTCATCTCTATAATAAATGGAAAAAAAAAATAGCTAGTCATGGTAGTGCACACGTCTAGTTCCAGCTACTTGGGAAGATGCCAAGGCAGAAGGATTGCTTGAACTCAGGAGTTCAAGACCAGCCTGGATGATATAGTGAGACCTCATCATTACAAAAAAAGCAAAAAATTAGCCAGGCATGGTGGTGGCATGCACCTGTAGTCCCAGCTACTTGGAAGACTGAGTTGGGAGGATCATCTGAGTCCAGGAAGTCAAGGCTACAGTGACCCATGATCATGCCACTGCACTCCAGCCTGGGCAACAGAGGGAGACTCTAACTCCAAAAAAAAAAAAGTGACCTTTTGCCGAGACCATCTCCATCCAGCTGGGGAAACCCAAATTTAGTTTCCTAAGCAGGGAAAAGGGCTGCAAATTTTCTGTGTGAAAGGGAGCTGGTGGGGCTCCAGGGACTCACAGCTCAACAGGGGCTGAATAGACAACAGGGGACGATGGGCAGCCTCCCTTTATCTGGACGTCAACTCTGAGGACCCTTCTGGGGCCTGTGCAAAATTGCCTGCTCTTATGCACCCATCATAGATGAAAATGTTTTAGTTAATCCTCAGGCCAGCAGGTTGCCCTCTCCCTGCCCCCATGGAGGGCTCAGAGGGCTCAGGCGGAAAGTGCAAGGAGGCAGGAGTGCAAGGACCTGGGTTCACCTGTCCATGCCAACGCTGACTTCACGTGACCTCTAGCAAGTCACCTGCTTTCTCCAATTCTCCTCCTCCTCTGTCAAACGAGGAGGTGGGACTCAATGATTTCTTTTTTTTTCTTTCTTTTCTTATTGAGTCTGGTCTCGCACTGGAGTGCAGTGAGTGCAGTGAGTGACACCATCATTACTCACTGTAGCCTTGACTTTCTGGGTTCAAGTGATCTCACCTCAGCCTCCCAAGTAGCTGAGACTACAGATTTGTGCCACCAAATCCAGCTATTTTTAAAAAGTTATTGTAGCCGGGCTCAGTGGCTCAGCCTGTAATCCCGCGTTTTTGGGAGGCTGAGGTGAGTGGACTGCCTGAGCCTGCGGGTTCGAGACCTACCTGGGCAACTTGGTGAGACCTCATCTCTACAATAAATTAAGAAATCAGCAGGACGTGGTAGCACGCGTCTGTAATTCCGGCTACTCGGAAGGCTGAGGCGGAAGGATCACCTGAGCCCAGCAGGTCGAGGCTGCAGTGGCCGGGAGCGGCCACTGCACTCCAGTCTGGGCGACAGAGTGAGACTCCAACTCAAAATAAATAAATAAATAAATAAATAAATAAATAAATAAATAAATAAATAAATAAATAAATAAATAAATGTGTCATTTGGAGAATGTCTTTGATATGGGCTGGCTCGTCAGTACATGAATTTCTGGCCTTCACTGTAGGGCAATTAAATACAAATCAACTAAAAAAAAAAGTTATTGTAGAGACGAGGTCCTGCTATGCTGCCCAGTCTGGTCTTGAACGCCTGTGCTCAAACGATGCTCTTGCCTTGGCCTCCCAAAGTGTTGGGATTACAGGCATGAGCCACCGTGTCCAGGTTAGATTTGATGATCTCTGATTGCTTAGAGATCTTAGCCTGGCCTATAGATTACCACTTAAATCTCATTAGGAGACAGGTGTTGCTGAAGAGCAGCTTTAGTGAATGCTGTGTGTGTGTGTGCGCGTGTGTGTGTGTGTGTGTATGGTAACATGTGTGCCAAGAATAATTACATTCACACCATTCTGGCTATTCATCAGGAAAGTATTTCTATTCCACTCTTTCAAAAAGGAATGTCAGGCCAGGCACAGTAATCCCGGCACTTTGGGAGTCTGGGGTGGGAGAATTGCTTGAGTCCAGGAGTTCAAGATCAGTCTGGGCAACATAACAAAACCTACAAAAAAAAAAAAAAAATTAGCCAGGCATGGTGGCACACGCCTGTAGTCCCAGCTACTCAGGAGGCTGAGGCAGGAGGATTGTCTGGGCCCAGCAGGTTGAGACTGTGGTGAGCAGCAATGGTGCCACTGCTCTCCAGTCTGGGCAACAGAGTGACACCCCAAATTTTAAAAACAGTCAGAATTTGTGGATGAGTCAACTCTCTGGGATCTAGAGAGATAAATGGCCTTTGACATCATCGTCAGACACACCTGGGTGGTGGTAGGCCGGGCAGGGAAAGATGAATCTTAGGGATGAGAGAGGGTAAAGGCTTTCCTTCCTATTTCACTGCCCATCTTAAGCCCGTTCTGTTAGAAGGAATCCAGAGGAACTCCGCAGGCCCCAGGTCCCTCAAGACCCTGATTTCAGTGCTCTCTCCCTTCCCTTCTGCGAACAGCGGGTTGGTAACTTGGGGGCTGTGGGGGGGCTGCGGGAGTCAGAGGTCCCCCGGAAAAGACCGTGAAGGTCAAGGGCCTCCCTGCGTTCAAAAACTAGGCGCAGGCAAATACCATGCGTCGCCTGTTAGTTCAGCACAGTCCAGAGATCCAGATCTCAGAGACAGCGCGACACTCTCGGGACCCGGCTCCCTTTCTCGGGCCGCATTCCTGTGTCCAGCCCCAGCCCCGCGCCCGCGCCCGCCCGCGGAGGCCCCGGTCTCCCGCTCCAACTATTCCAACCATCCGGGGCAGGGTGGGGCGCGCGGCTCTCGGGTCCCCCTCCGCCGCACCCCCCCGCCGGTCCCCCTCCTGCCTCGGCCCCTCCCTTTCTGGGGTGGGGCCAGCCAATAGGCGCCGAAGCCCCGGGGTTGGGCCGGGGAGCGCCCCGGCCCCCCGCCCCACAGTCCTGGCCGGCGTCCCGGTGCGCACGGACGCGGCTCGAGTTTCCTCCGCTCTCCGCACCCGCCCGCGCTCCCCTCCCGTTCTGCCTTCTCTCCGGATCTCCCGCTCCGGCTCCAGCTCCACCCGGCCGGCCCGCACGGCTCCGGGTAGCCATGGAGGACGTCACGCTCCACATCGTCGAGCGGCCGCTGCCCGGGTACCCCGACGTCGAGGGCCCGGAGTCCGCCTCCGCGGGGGCGCCGGCGGCGGCCGAGGAGCCGTCGGGGGCCGGCTCGGAGGAGCTGATCAAGTCGGACCAGGTGAACGGCGTGCTGGTGCTCAGCCTCCTGGACAAAATCATTGGCGCCGTCGACCAGATCCAGCTGACGCAGGCCCAGCTGGAGGAGCGGCAGGCGGAGATGGAGGGCGCCGTGCAGAGCATCCAGGGCGAGCTGAGCAAGCTGGGCAAGGCGCACGCCGCCACCAGCAGCACGGTGGGCAAGCTCCTGGAGAAGGTGCGCAAGGTCAGTGTCAACGTGAAGACCGTACGCGGCAGCCTGGAGCGCCAGGCCGGCCAGATCAAGAAGCTGGAGGTCAACGAGGCCGAGCTGCTGCGCCGCCGCAACTTCAAAGTCATGATCTACCAGGTGAGCTCTCGGGTCTGGCATGCCCAGAGCCCGCGGCCCCGGCCGGGGCGGGGACGGGGGCCGGGGGCGAGAGGAAGGTCCCGCCCGCTGCGCCGGCCCGGGCGCTCGGGACGCCCGCCCTCCTTCCGGCGTGCGCGGCCAAGTCGGGCCGGGGCGGCGGGGGACTCCCGGGACGCACGGGGTTGGGAGCGCGCTCTGCACCCCGCGCCTCCCCGCCCGACCCCCACTCCGGGCTCCAAGTTGTGGCAGAGTCGAGTCCGGGGACGGCGCCCCCTCAAGCCGAGCGCTCCCGACTCGCCTCCGCCAAACGGCTTTTTACTCGGGGCGGGGGAGTTTCCGGGAAAGCTGGGGGTCCTGGGCAGCCCGCGGGGCCAGCTGTAAGCGGACACGGGCAGCGGGGCCCGGGCCTGGGGCCTCCGCGCCTGCCCGCCCGATATAGCGGGTGATTCAGGGCTCAGGCACGCACCCGCGGGGCCGCGCCAAGCGAGGGCCGCGCCCCCGCGTCGGCCTCCACCGCCCACCCCCGGCCTCCAGCCCCTTTCGGGCCCTGGAGGACGTCCGGCCCCGCCGGCGCGGGCCCCTCGGCCTCCTGGAACCGGGTGGGGCGGGGAGGACGGGCGTAGGGAGTGCACCAGGAGTCGGGGGGTGGCGAATCACCCCGCGTGCCTGCGGGCTTGGGCGCGGTGGAGGTGGCCCGCGCGCCCCAGACTACGCCCGTGCGTTCCGGGTTGCTTTGCTCCTTTCTCCATTCCTCCCGTCTGGATCAAAATGTAGCTTTTGTATCACAACCCCAAATCCGGGAGTCTCGGTATCGCGGCTCCTCTCCACTCCCCCCACCCCCAGACCCATCCGGGACGGGTCGGTACCCAGGGGTGCTGGTCTCGGGCTGGGCGGGAATGTTCCCAGCCTGCCTACTCCCTGCTTCCCAAAGGCCCGTGGATGCCCCTACCCCAAGGAGGCGGGTCCTGGGGCTGTGGGGGTTAGTCTGTGCTCCCTCTTCCCCTTCCTGTCCCTGCCGAAGGGAATGGAAAGAAAAGCAGGGCTCGATTTCCCACCCGCCTACGTGAGCAGCCCCCTCTCTGGGAGCTGTGGGTCCACTGCCGGCTCTGGGCCCGGTCCAGCCGGCGTCGAAGCGAGGTGAGGTGCTTGGCTTGGTCTGCTAGGAGGAGTTAAGAGAGAGGCAGACCGGGGAGGATAGAGACAGGGAAGTGAGTGAGCTGGCACCCACTTGAGGAGATGGTGGCAGGACAGGCAGAGATGGGGTTTGTCCTCCTCCCCACCCTTCCTAGTGCCAAGGGACTCCTCCCAAGGGCATGTATATGGCCTTTATTTTTATTTATTTATTAATGTATTTATGTATGTATTATTGAGTCGGAGTCTCACTCTGTCACCCAGGCTGGAGTGCAGTGGCATACTCATGGCCATTGCAGCCTCTACCTACTGGGCTCAGGTGATCATTACACCTTAGCCTTCCAAGTAGCTGGAACTGCAGGCAATGTGGCCTCTAAAAAGCTTCGCTTCCCTACTGGCAGCCCTCTTTTGGGTAGAAGCTGTTTGTCAGAGCTGTTTCCATTTAATCTGACTGTGGAGGAGGCTAGATGGGAGGGGGGCTTTCCAGACTTTTTAGGAGACCTACCTAGTTTTGGGAGACATCAAGAGAAAGAGCACAGTGGAGGTGTGGGAGGGCAAGTCGACTCTACATTTTCTCCAGGGCCTGGTGTGGCAAAAGAGCTTGGATGGGTGACCCTTCTCACTCTAAATGTCCCAGACTGTAGAAGCCGGGAAAGTGCTCAGCCTGGAGGTAAACTTCCCTGTGTCAAAAATAGAGGTTCTGAGAGAAGAAGGACAAGTATGGAGGGAGTCTTTTCTTCTCTGCAGAGGCCAGTGGCATCCCCTGTTAATGCCCCCTCCAGCATGCATGTGTCTATGTATTGTGAGTGGGGGAGTTCTGATCAAAGGGTAGCTTTGACTGTATCTGCACTAAACCAAGGCCAGAGGGGGCAGGGAGGTAAGTTAGGAAAATGTAGCTCAGGGCCAGGCTTGGTGGCTCATGCCTGTAATCCCAGCACTTTGGGAAGCCAAGGCGGAAGGATTGCCTGAGCCCAGAACCAGCCTGGACTGCATAGCTAGACCTCATCTCTACAAAAAAATAATTAGTGGGGCGTGGTGGCACATGCATGTAGTCCCAGCTACTCGGAAAGCTAAGGCAAGAGGATCACCTGAGCCCAGGAAGTAGAGGCTGTAGTGAGCTGTGATGGTGCCTCTGCACTCCAACCTGGACAACAGAGTGAGACCCCAGTTCACAAAAAAAAAAAATAAAATAAAGTGACTGAGGTTGAACACCCAACCCACGGGGGAAATAGCTAAGAACTAAAATGGTTCCAGCCTGGGGAGGAGCTCAGAGGTAAGGAAAAGATCCCAGCAGCTAGGGTGGGGCTCTGGGAGGCAGAACTTCCCTGAGCTTCCCAGCAGATGTTCCAGGTGGGGACGAGGGGGTGGGGACTCAGCTGCTGGAGGAAAGCTGAGGCTGCCCCTCCCCTAGGTCCACAGGCCTGGGAATAAAATGAGGTAAAAATAGCTGTGTGCCTTGGCAGGCCTAATAGGGAAGCTTGGGGGCAGCAACATTTATGGTCAAGTCTGGCTGAGGGGGCAGGATGCTTGGGTAGCCAGGCAGAGAGAGAGGGAGATTGAGAGAGAGAGATTGCAGAAAGGGCTCCTGGGCCGGGCACGGTGGCCCACACTTGTAATCCCAGCACTTTGCGAGGTGGAGGCGAGAGTTTCCTGAGTTCAGGAGTTTGAGACCAACCTGCGCAACTTGGCAAGGCTTTGTCTTTATAGTAAATCAAAAAATTAGCTGGGTATGGTGGCACATACCTGTGGTTCCAGCTACTTGGAAGGCTGAGGTGGAAGGATCACCTGAGCCCATCAGGTCAAGGCTGTGGTGGTCATGAACATGCCACTGCACTCCAGCTTGGGCAAAAGGGTGAGACTGCTACTCAAAAACATAAATAAATAAATAAAGCCAGGTGCAGAGGTTCATGCCTATAATCCCAGCACTTTGGGAGGCCGAGGTGAGAGGATTGCCTGAGCCCACAGGTTTGAGACCAGCCTGGGCAGCATGGTGAGACCTCATCTCTACAGTAAATCACAAATTTAGTTGGGCGTGGTGGCATGTGCCTTTAGTTCCAGCTACTTGGAAGGCTGAGGCTGAGGTGGAAGGATCGCCTGAGTCCAGCAGTTCTAGGCTGCGGTGGCCATGAGCGTGCCACTGTACTCCAGCCTGGGCGACAGAGTGAGACTACAACTCAAAAAAAAAAAAAAGAAAGAAAAAAGGCTTCTGGGGTTGTGGGAGATCTTTAGAGGGGAGGGGAGAGGATCTGCTGTGTTCCCCACTGCAGATGTGGGAGGCGATGACTTGGTGGTAGGGGGGGCAGAGGGGAGTACCATGGGTTGGGAAGGCCCCAGCCATGGGATCCATACCCCATTCCTGGAGGGAAAAGAAGGGAATTCCTTGTTTGACCCCACCCAGAGTCCGGGAGCTGCTAGGCATAATGATTTCACAGCCTAGAACTCCTGGGTACAAGCCATTTTCCCACCTCGGCCTCCCAAAGTGCTGGGATTACAGGCATGAGCCACCACACCCAGCCAAATTCATAAATTTGCATTTGACACCATACACACATGTGAATGCATGCAGGTACACACACACACACACAGGAAAGAAATTTAGCACCTCCCAGTCCAGGATATCAGAGTCCTCGATCTGAACTCACTTCTGAGTCATTACTGCCCTTCCCTGACATTCCCTAACGGTCTCCCAAATGGACTAGCGCTCCTGGACCCCATCCTGTCAGGCACTTAGCCAGGCAACCGCTAGTGAGTGAGAGAGATGAATTCTACTAGCAGTAGGAGTGAGTGGACCACGGACTAGAGAAGGATCAGACCAGGTCGTGGTCCACTTATTCCTACTGCTAGTAGAATTCATCTCTCTCTCTCTCGTGGGTATGGAGGCCGTGACTCTCAATGCCATGCAAACCTATAAAGCTGTGATCACCAAAGAGCCAGTTCTCCTGGGTAACCATTTGTTAAAAAACAAATTTTAAAAAAATAGACAGGGTCTCATTCTACTTGGGATGCTGAGGCGGGAAGATTGTCTGAGCTCAGGAGATTGAGGCTGTAGTGAGCCGTGATCGTACCACTGCCCTCAGCCTGGGCAACAGAGGAAGACCCTGACTAAAAAAAAAAAAAAAAAGGTAAAAATGGTTCACCTCTCTAGGGCACTTACCATGAATGGACTTGCAGGACTGGAAGTTGCTCTGGGGAGTCAGGGAGTGAGTGGCCCGTGAATGTGAAGGCCTGGTTACTTTCCACTTCTGTAGATTTTATAAACACTGTGCACTTAGACTACGCAAAACTTACTTTAAAAACTTCTGGCTGCTTATAGTGGCTCACGCCTGTAATCCCAGTACTTTAGGGAGGCCAAGGTGAGAGGACTGCTTGAGCCCAGGAGTTCAAGACCAGCCTGGGCAACATAGCAAAAACCTCGTCCCTACCAAAAAAATTGTAAAAGTAGCTGGACATGGTGGTAAGCGCCTGTAGTCTCAGCTATCCCAGAGGGAGACTAGGGCAGAAGAATCCCTTGAACTCAGGGGATGGAGCCTGCAGTGAGCCAAGATCTAGCCACTGCACTTTAGCCAGGATGACAGTGAGACCCCAACTCAAAAAAAAATAATTATTTATTCAATAATCAATGAAGCTAGCCGGGCTCGGTGGCTCAGCCTGTAATCCTGTGCTTTGGGAGGCTGAGGTGAGTGGATTGTCTGAGCCCGTGGGTTTGAGACCCACCTGGGCAACTTGGCAAGACCTCATCTCTACAATAAATCAAAAAATTAAGCCGGGCTCGGTGGCTCAGCCTGTAATCCTGTGCTTTGGGAGGCTGAGGTGAGTGAATTGACTGAGCCTGCAGGTTCAAGACCTGCCTGGGCAACTTGGCGAGACCTCATCTCTACAATAAATCAAAAAATCAGCTGGGTGTGGTAGCGCCTGCCTGTAATTCCGGCTCCTCAGAAGACTGAGGCAGAAGGATTGCTGGAGCCCCGCAGGTCGAGGCTGCGGTGGCCGGGAGCGCCCACTGCACTCCAGTCTGGGTGATGGAGTGAGACTCCAACTCAAAAAAAAAAAAATAAAATAATAATAATCAATGAAGCTTAGCAGCTTACTGTAACTTTTTAACTTTATAAACTTTTAAATGTTTTAATTTTTTTAAATCTTTTGTAATAACAGTTTACAACACATTTTATAGCCATACAAAAGTATTTCTTTATATTCTTATCTCATAAGCTTTTTTCTATTTTTACTTTTTCTTTTCTTTTTTTGAGTCATAGTTGCACTGAGTGCAGTGGCACGCTCACAGCCACTGCAGCCTCGACCTCCTGGTCTCAGGCAATTCTTCTGCCTCAGCCTTCCAAGTAGCTGGAACTACAGACATGTGTCACCAGGCCTGGCTAATTTTTTGATTTATTATCTAGACAAGGTCTCATCATGTTGCTCAGGCTAGTCTCGAACCCATGGGCTCAGGCAGTCCTCTTGCTTCCACCTCCCAAAGTGTTGGAATTACAGGTGTAAGCCACCGCACTCAACTTGTATGTGCTAGACTTTTATATGACTTGAGGTTTGTTTATACTTGTACTACCACAAAACATGGGTAATTTCTTGAGCTAACATATTATGATGGCTATGGTGTCACTAGGGGATAGCAATTTTTCAGTTCCATTATAATCTTTTTTTTTTTGAGTCAGGGTCTCTCTCTGTAGTTTAGGCTGGAGTGCAGTGACATGATCATGGCTCACTGCAGACTCTACTTCCTGGGCTCAGGCTTCTTTCTGTGTCAGCCTTCCAAGTAGCAGAGAGTACAGGCACACTCACCATACCTGGCTTGTGTGTGTGTGTGTGTGTGTGTGTGTGTGTGTGTGTGTGTGTGTGTGTGTGTGTGTGTAGAGACAGGGTCTCACTGTGTCTCAAACTCCTGGGCTCAAGCAATCCTCCTGCTCTGGCCTCCCAAAGTGCTGGGATTACAGGTGTTGAGTCACCACGCCCAGTCATCCATTAAAATCTTTTGGGACCACGGAAGTATATGTGGCTCACTGCTGACCAAAATGTTATGCGGCGCATGACTATACGTGTTTCCTGGGGAAGTTTTGAGGAGGTTAGTGACCTACACATGGGCCAGCTGCCAAGACCCACCTGCTCCAAAAACTTGGTGATAGGACCAGGAAGTATTTAAGGGTTTAGGTGTCTCATGGGCAGTGGAGGGGAGGGCAACAGAGCCAGAATGATGGTCTGCTGGCGTCTCCTCCCAAAATCCTAATCCAACCCATAAAACCCCTTGCCGAGCTCAAGGCAAATCTGGGCTACCTTGCTAGGAGAACCCCAAACCTTTGTCCACAGATATTCTCAGTTTGGGACTCTGGTCCCTTTCGCCCCTCAAACCTAGTTACTGTGGAGAGTGCACACCATACCCTTCCTCCAAAAAACTAAGTTTAGGTTGTTTTTCCTGGTCCCTGGGTCCAAAGCATGGAGGTATTTTTAGGGACATTCCCAAGACTAAAGCAAATCGTACTAATCCCCTGTTCCCTCTTTTTTTTTTTTAAATCTGATTTGTAGCCTGTAATTCCAGCAGTTTGGGAGGCTGAGGTGGGAGGACTCCCGGAGCCCAGGAGTTTGAGACTAGGCAACGTAGCAAGACCTCGTCTCTACCAAAAATTAAAAAAAAAATTAGCACAGTGGCACTCACCTGTAGTCCCATCTACTCCAGAGGCTGGGGTGGAAGGATTGCCTGAGCCCAGGAGACTGAGCTGTGATCATGCCACTGCACTCCAACCTGAGCAACAGAGTGAGATCCCCACTGAAAACAAACAAATAAACGAAAGTCAAATGGATGAGGAGATAGCTCAGAGTGGGCAAGAGGGGAGGGAATATTATTGCCAGGAAACTAACCCCCGAGTTGAGCAGAAGCTTGTGCCACTATGGGAACCACACCTTTGTGAATATTTCATCATTCTGTTGCCATAGACCTTTTGAGCAGGCAGATGACTTCATGATAATCAGCTTCATTTCCTTCATTTTGTATCCTAGCAAGCTGGGGGCCAGAGAGGGGAAGTCACTAGGCTACTGTCACTCATGTGATTGGGAGTCAAGGCTGGAGCCAGGACCCAGGGGTACCCCTTTGCTCCATCACTGCTCCCCATCCTCCCTTCTGTTCCCTGGCCCTGCAGTGGGAAGCAGGGTGGAGACTAACCCTGATGAACCTAGGGTCAGCTCTGGCTTCCTGTTCTCTGACTTAGCTGCAGTCCTGACACTGGGGCTACAGTGTGCGTGTGTGTGTGTGTGTGTGTGGTGTTTGCAGTGGCCAAGCTTGGTGGCTATTAGCTGCTCAGCCTCACGAGTGCTGAAGTGGAGTCAGCATGTGGCCACCGTATGAAAGTAGGAGGGGAGGAGCACAGGGTGGAAAGAGTGAGCCCTGACCAGCGGTGATGTGCCCTGGCGGGGACTCTGTGTCTGTCCAGGAGAGGGCCAGTTTGGTTTATTTCTCTGCAGCCTCTCTGCCATTCCCTCCTCCTCCCTGTACCCTGCTGGGCAGGCTGGGACCTGCTGCTTTGTTTTGTTTTGTTTTGTTTTTTGAGTTGGAGTCTCACTCTGTCACCCAGGCTAGAGTGCAGTGGTACACTCAGTCACCACAGCCTCAACCTGCTGAGCTCAGGTGATCCTTCCACCTCAGCCTTCCAAGTAGTTGGAACTACAGGCACGCACCACCACACCCAGCTAATTTAAAAAAATTTATTGTAGAGATGAGATCTCACCATGTTGCCCAGGCTGGTCTCAAACCTGTAGGCTCAGGCAATTCTCTTGCTTCAGCCTCCCAAAGTGCTGGGATTATAGGTGTGAGCCACTGCGCCTGGCCACTTTGGGTTTTTTTATAATGACAGGCCTTGTAATGCCCCGGCAGAATGTAGACCCACTTGTCATAAAAATATCTTGGTTTTAGCCTGGGAAACCTAGCAAAACCTTGTATATTAAAAAAGCTATGGTGTGGCCATGTACTCTTTGAGCTATGGCCAGGCCGTGTTTTCTTAAACTTTGGCCCCCTCCCCTACCATGGGGCGATGAGTCACCTCTTTCTCTCTTTCTCTAATTTACTTTCTAAATAAACTATATTTTCTTTTTTTTTTTTTTAGTTGGAGTCTCACTCTGTCGCCCAGACTGGAGTGCAGTGGCTGCTCCCGGCCACCACAGCCTCAACCTGCTGGGCTCCGGGGATCCTTCTGCCTCAGCCTTCCAAGTAGCTGGAACTACAGGCATGTGCTACCACGCCCGGCTAGTTTTTGATTTATTGTAGAGATGAGGTCTCACTGCCCAGGCAGGTCCCGAACCTGAGGGATCAGGCAATCCACTCACCTCAACTTCCCAAAGGCGCGGGATTACAGGCTGAGCCACCGAGCCCGACTGAGACTCTATCTTAAAAAAAAAAAAAAAAAAGCTTGGTTTTGAATCCTGACCTCTCTGTGCATTTCAGTGTCTGAAATACCAAGCAATGGGTAGGGGAGGGGTGGCAAGGGAGGCAGGGCCCAAAGAGAAATAGCCAGGATGTCGCTCTTCCATGACTATCCTTCTCCTTTTCCGGGGCAACACCCCGTGCCCACCCTGCCCCAGGGAATAACAAGAATGGAATTGGCAGTATCTGAATCTGAAGACAGTGCCTTCATTTTACTCATCTGAATTCTCTCAGTTATAGTTCAACAACCGATCTCTAAGAAAGCTGCTTCCCAGCCAGGCGCAGTGGCTCATGCCTATAATCCCAGCACTTTGGTGAGAGGATTGCTTGAGCCCAAGCGTTCAAGATCAGCCTGGGCAACTTGGTGGGACCTCATCTCTACAGTAAATCAAAAAATTAGCCAGGTGTGGTGGCATGTGCCTGTAGTTCCAGCTACTTGGAAGGCTGAGGCGGAAGGATGGCCTGAGCCCAGCAGGTCGAAGCTGCAGTGGCCGTGAGCTTGCTACTGTACTCCATCTTGGGCAACAGAGTAAGACTCTAGCTCAAAAAAAAAAGAAAGAAAGAAACAAAGAAAGCAAGAAAGCAAGCAAGCTGCTTCCCACCCCAGCAGCCTTTCTCTCCCACCATTCCAGTCCCACGATAGCCGTGGTCATCCCACAACCAGGGCTGGGTAGGGTGGAAGGTGGGAGCCCAAGGATAAGGCTGGGAAGGTTCTAGAGGGAGGAGGGAGGGTGTTTGATTGAAGTTGCTTGCATTTGACCCACCCTTTTGGGCCCCAGGGCCGTCTTGATGAAGATATAAAATGTGGTTTCCAGCTGGGTGTGGTGGCTCACACCTGTAATCTCAGCATTTTGGGAGGTAGAGGCAAGAGGATTGCCTGAGCCCAGGGGTTCAGCCTGGGCAACTTGACAAGACCTCGTCTCTACAATAAATCAAAAAATCTGGTGAGACTTTGTTGCTACTTTAAAATAAAAAAATTAGCTGGGTGTGGTGATGCACACTTGTGGTTCCAGTAACTTGGGAGGCTGAGGTGGAAGGATTGCCTGGTCCCAGCAGGTCAAGGCTGCAGTGGCCATGAGCATGCCACTGCACTCCAGCTTGGGTGACACAGTGAGACTCCAAATCAAAAAAATAAATATAAAGATAAAATGTGGTTTTCCAGTGAGACCCTGTGTCTACAAAAAATAAAAAAATTAACCAGGCATGGTGATATACCTTTAGTCCCAGCTACTTGGGAGGCTGAGGCTGGAGGATCATCTGAGCCTAAGTGAGATATCATCATAGCACTGCACTCCAGCCTGGGCAACAGAGCGAGACCCTGTCTCAAAAAAAAAAAAAAAAAAAAAGAAAGCTGGGCTTAGTGGCTCACACCTGTAATCCCAGCACTTTGGGAAGCAGAGACAAGAAGATTGCCTGAGCCCAGGGATTTTAGACCAGCCTGGGCCACTGGAGCCCAGCAGGTCGAGGCTGCGGTGGCCAGGAGCGGCCACTGCACTCCAGTCTGGGCAACTGAGTGAGACTCCAACTCAAAAAAAAAAAAAAATGGTGGTTTCTTTCTGGCCTAATCCATATGACACCCCCTCCCTATTCACTGGCCCCTACTCTGCATGCTACCAAGGCCCCTTTCAACCCTTCCACTCCCATCCAAGCCCCATTTAAACCCCTTTTCCTCATCTTAGCCCAAGAAGAAGCTGAATGCTCCCTCTGACCCGGCCACATCCAAGATCGTGCCTTTTGACCTTCTGCCTGAGACTGAGGCCTTTGACCTGAAGCCTGGGACAGTGCCTGAGCTCCCACCCTTTGACCGGACGCCTCGGGCACTGCCCTATTACCCAGAGCCTGGGCCTCTGCCCACCCCAGAGGAGTCGACAGCCGGTGGGAGTGTTTAGGCTCTCCTGCGTCCTGTGGGGCTGTGGTGAGGGGTGTCACTCCGTCCACCGTCAGCCCCCTGCCTGGTGCGGTCAGTGCCATCCCAAGCTACAGCCCCCTGCGGTTGGGTGATGGGCATTGTGAGAACATTCGCATTGTGCAGAGTTCAGGGAATGTGGTGTATGCAGTGGGGACGGGAAGTGACGAAAAGAAGCCTCCTTCCTGGTTTCTGTTTCAGCAGTAGACCCTCCCAGCACCACACTCGCTGCACCCAAAGGTTGCACTGCATGAAACGTGCATGGCTTCTGAGTCTTACCTTCCCAATCCCGCTTGGCCCAAAGCCTCTCTGGAGATGGACCTCGGCAGGGCCAGGCCTGGGATCTGTTCCTTGTCCTCTCACTCCCTCCTCGTAGCTGAGGAAACCATTTGCTCTTGTTTTTTCCAGTTTTTTTTTTTTTCAGAAAATGTTTTGCAAAGAGATGCCTTCTGTTTGCCAGATCCTGCCAGGGGTGGGGCATCCAAAAGCTGCCAGCTCAGAAAGGCCAGGCATGGGGATGGTTCAGCTGGCCCTGGCTTGAGTCCTCTGACTGCCCTGCAGCACAGTGGAATCAACACCCTCCAAAGCCCTCTGAGATATCTTAACTGAATTGTTCACCTCCCCCATGAAGTTCCAATACAATAGATACACAGTAGACACTGTCGAGAATGCATGTTCTCGAAGGGATGGACCCTTCTGCTTTCAGTGCCTCTCATCTCCTTGTCTTGGCAGCCTTGGGTGGAGGTCCTGAGTTTTTAAGGATTTCCCTCTCCTTCACCTCTCCATCCTTCTGCACCCTCATCTAACATACTCTCTAAGCAGATCCGGAATTACCTTGTCAGTGCCTTCTCTGGCCATTTCCCGGCAGAAGCTGGAGGTAGAGTTGCTTTACTCTAAGTCAAGAGAAGCTCCTTCCCAGACCCATGTGGCACCATCCCTTCTCCCTAACAAATTTGAGAGTCTGGGCATGGTGGTTCATGCCTATAATTGTAGCACTTTGGGAGGCCAAGGCAAAAGGATGGCTTGAGCCCAGGAGTTCGAGATCAGCCTGGGCCGCATAGTGAGACCTCATCTCTATTTCAAAATAAATATGTAGGCCGGGCACGGTGGCTCAGCCTGTAATCCCGTGCTTTGGGAGGCCGAGGTGAGTGAATTGCCTGAGCCCACGGGTTTGAGACCCACCTAGGCAACTTGGCGAGACCTCATCTCTACAATAAATCAAAAATTAGCCGGGCGTGGTAGCGCGTGCCTGTAGTTCCAGCTACTTGGAAGACTGAGGCGGAAGGATCACCAGAGCCCGGGCAGGTCGAGGCTGCGGTGGCTGGGAGTGTGCCACTGCCCTCCAGCCTGGGTGACAAAGTGAGACTCCAACTCAATAAATAAATAAATAAATAAAAATAAATATGTACTTAAGTCAATAATTTACAAAAGTTCTAAAAATGTGATGTTCCTGGTCAAGGACCAGATGCACAGTAGGTGCTCTATTAAATCAGAATCTTACAGCAATCTTCCTAAGTCAGAAGGTCTTAAGTTTAGAGGACAGGGTTGTGGGGTGAAGTGTAAGAGGCTGGGAGCTTTTCCGGAATGGGGAACTGTGTGTACTTGGCGAGGGGCGGGGGTGGAGGGGTGGGGGGAGCCTGCATGCTTTCGTTCAGACTTGGTCATTAAAGGTAACTCTGGAAACCAAGTGTGTTGGGAGTGGTGGTTTTGTTTAATAAAAACGGAAAAACAGAACGAGCAGAGCCTCCCTCCCTGCCATCCCCTGAGGCCTCTCCTGTGGTTCCAGAGCTCTGCCAGGGAAGTAGGGGTAGGACAAGGGTGCATGGCCTGTGGGCTCAGGGTAGGGGGAGGTGCTTTGGGATTGTGTGGGTGGTTGTTGTAGCAACAGGCAGGCTGGGTGGGCCTAAGAGAGCACTCCAAGGCTGTGAGTCATGGGGGAAACCTGGCTTGGGATGGAGGGGAAAAGCCAGCTGTGGTATTCCCTCCAGAGCCAGCCTGATAGACGTCGGCCATGTTTCTTCCCCTTTTCCCTGACCTTCCCTCCAAAAGGCAGCTCCTCTGGTGTAAGCCATTACTCCAGGGGAAGCCTGCCATAAACAGCCCCCAGGTAATTTTCTGGTCAGGGGAGCTGCTCCCAAGTCCAGGAACAAGCCCCTGCTCCCTGGGATTATTCCCTGATGTCCTAGTGGGAGACCCTTCATTGGCCACCAGGAAGACGGGATTGGCTACAAAAAGTCTGCAGCTCTCTCCCCGCCCATTCACTCCCAGGATCAGTGGGCAAAGACCTTTATCTAGGAAGCCAGAGGCCAGGAAAACCTGCTAGCTCAGCCTTTAAGGGAAGAGGTGGAGCGGGGAGAGGGGAAGGGAGAATGGGGGATGCCGGGCGCGTGGGCAGGGAGACAATGTGGATTTGCTTTTCAGCAGTTGGGGCTGTTTCCTGACTATTCCCTGCCTGCTACCCTTAATCCCTCCCTAGCCTGTTTACATTGTGTGAGTTTAAGAGAAAGTTGGGGCTCTCCTTCACCCTTCGATGGGGCATGGGTTGGGTTTTTAGCCAGGGAGGTTGTGAAGTAGAGATCAGAATGGACATGTTTTTGATACTGGGGCTCCAGGTGAATTCTGGGTGGATATGGATGAAAACCCAGTGGAGAGGTTAGATCCTTAAGAGTCCTTTCATGATGTGAAATCCCAACGATGTGGACTCCAGTAGCCGGCAGGGAGAGTGTGACTGCAGGTTACCCAGAGGGTACGACTGGGAATGAGAGGTTGGGACCCCGCTACACCCAGACCAAGAAAATACCCTTCAATGTCTTGGAGAATGATAAGAGGCAGAAGGCTGGACCACCCATGGCAGGTGAAGACTACAAGTCCCAGCATGCTCTGTGCCCAGGTCACCTTGCCTGCTGGGAGGTGTAGTTGGGTAAGGAGAGCTGGGGGTGGCCTGGTGCCCAGCAGAGCAGGCGCCCAGTTGGGAAAGGTGGGGCCAGCATTCCCTCTTTGTCTCTGCTAATGCTATTGACAGGGAGGGAAGGAAGTTGGGAGAGGGTGTTCCAAGTTTTCAGTGTAAACCAGGAAACTCTGGGGGAATGGGAAGGGTAGAGGAAAGAGGTTGGGGGCTGAGGAAGGAATTTCTGTAGCAGGTGGCGTGTGTGTGTGTGTGTGTGTGTGTGTGTGTGTGTGTGTGTGTCTCTCTCTCTAAGAGGGGTGGTTAGTGTTTCCTCATTTTCTCAGGAGATGGGATTTTCTTACAATTCTGGGAAACGATTTTCAAAAAGCCCTTTAGAGAAAACGACTGTCTTACTCCTTTGTTGCAAGTCCCTGAAGAGAGTCTGGGCCAAAGGGGAGATCCTGTTTATGTGCTGGGCTGGGTTGTGTGTTCTCTTTCAGTGTCAGCCCCTGCTACCTGGGGGGGAGGGGAGAGGCTGTGCAGTGTGCCCGCCCTTGGGGAGTGGGGGGGTGGGGGAGGTTGGGGGGAGGGGTATCCTGAGAGTCTGAAATGTGGGCCAGATCTTGGGAATCTTCCTGGATTGGAAAGCAGTGCTGGCCTCCAGGTCCTCCAAGGGGAAGAGGAAAGAGCTCCGGGACCACGGGGACTCTGGGACCACCATTGTGCTCCTGGCCCCTTGAGCTCAGGACGGGACCAAAAAGCAAGAACTGAAAAGTAATCCCTCCCTTCCATTCCAAGGTAGGGAAGTCAGAACCAGAAGAAATGTCCAAACTGGGGAGAAAACATGTCCCTGGCGTCCAACCAGCTTCTTCCTCTTTCCAACATCAATTTCTACAGGGGGTGGGGGGTGGCCACTAGTGAAGACAACAGTAAGAGGAGAGCAAGGAAGGTGGAGGAGGGGCAGGGGCCACAATTTCCCTTCCCTAAGGATCGTTCTGAAATGGCTTGAGTCTGGGAGACGCAGTCCCTTTAATTTGCTTTGAAGCCACCCTAGTGGGGTGGGGGCCACGTGAGACTGGCTGTGAGCTCAAGCCCCTACACCCGCTCATCAAGCTCTCCTAACCCTTGCTTTTCGGCCTGGCTCGGGAGGCGGGCGTCTCGGGGCACCAGAGGGCGCTCTGGTCATTCCACACAGTTAAGCTATGTCTCCAGCGGCCGCTGTGGTTTCTCATTCTTGGGGGCGGGCAAGATCAGGGTTGCCGGCCGCGGAGACGTTTAGCCCAAGTGCAACGATCATGCAGGCTCGGGTCCCTGTTCGTGCTGCCTTTTAGTTACCATTCGTTCAGCATACATTTATTGAGTACCTACGATGTGTCCAGCACTGTGCCAGGCGCTGGGGACACCAGGACGGCCAAGTCAGGCCACTGGTACCACTGAGGTCCCTTCCTTTCCTCTCCCCGAGCTCGCCCAGCGTTCCCGGGTACCCGCCCGGCCCTCCCCCTCCGTCTCGCTCCGCTCATCTCCCTCTCCTCTCCCCTTAGGACGAGGTGAAGCTGCCGGCCAAACTGAGCATCAGCAAGTCGCTGAGGGAGTCGGAGGCGCTGCCCGAGAAGGAGGGAGACGAGCTGGGCGAGGGCGCGCGGCCCGAGGAGGACGCGGCGGCGCTGGAGCTGTCGTCCGACGAGGCGGTGGAGGTGGAGGAGGTCATCGAGGAGTCGCGCGCCGAGCGCATCAAGCGCAGCGGCCTGCGGCGCGTGGACGACTTCAAGAAGGCCTTCTCCAAGGAGAAGATGGAGAAGACGCGGGTGCGCACGCGCGAGAACCTGGAGAAGACGCGCCTCAAGACCAAGGAGAACTTGGAGAAGACGCGCCACACGCTGGAGAAGCGCATGAACAAGCTGGGCACGCGCCTGGTGCCCGCCGAGCGGCGCGAGAAGCTCAAGACGTCCCGCGACAAGCTGCGCAAGTCCTTCACCCCCGACCACGTGGTGTACGCGCGCTCCAAGACGGCCGTGTACAAGGTGCCGCCCTTCACCTTCCACGTCAAGAAGATCCGCGAGGGCGAGGTGGAGGTGCTCAAGGCCACCGAGATGGTGGAAGTGGGCGCCGACGACGACGACGAGGCCGGCGCGGGCCGCGGGGAGGCCGGCGCCCTGCTGCGCGGGGAGCAGCCCCGACGTGCACACGCTGCTGGAGATCACCGAGGAGTCGGACGCCGTGCTGGTGGACCGCAGCGACAGCGACTGAGCGGCCCGCCCGCCCCGCCACCCCCCTCCTCCTCCTTTCGAACTTTCTCTGTCGCATTCTCTCTTGGCCCAAACTGGCTGAGGTTTTTTTTCTAAATTGGAAGCTCCCCTCTACCCCTTCCGGGGCACCCTGCCAAGTCTCATGGCTTTTAAGGCCCCACGGGGAGGCAGCCCCCCACAGCGGGCAGCCCCTATCTCAACGAAGTCTGGGTGTCCTAGTTGTCTAAGTCGGGGATATGAGAGGAAATTGCTGTGATTCTGAGGTTGGGCCCCCCTTTTTGGGGGCTGCCCTCTCCTCTCCCCAGCCTCCCCCACCATGCCAGCTGCTGTCATTCCTGCTCTCTGAGCTCTCTCTTTCCTTCTCCTCCTGACCCCTAGGGGCTTCAAAGTCACAATGACCCGGAAGAGGAAAGAGTGAATCCTAGAGGGGACCCTGACCCACATGGACGGCCCCTTACTAGAAAGACATGAAAGCAGCTTTAGGGGAAATTGAGGCAGTGGGGAAGAGAGGGCAGAGTGAGCCTTCTCACCCTGGATGAGGGTCCAGCACAGCACAGGCTCTATCTGTAGAAGGTCCCTAAAGGAAGGCTGGATCCGAGAGGAGCCGTTGGGGGGAGGTGGTTGGACAGGACATAAAAGTCGGGGGAGGGACACACTTCCATGTTATGCATCTGCATGCAGGAGCACGTGGCTGTGGCTTTGGGAAGAAGAATGGGAAACAGAGAGCAGTGCCCTCATTGGCACCATAGAAGCCCATTTTACAGGGGTCTCAGAGGGCAGCAGGACCATTATCAGGATGAAGAGGGAGGATGGTGTGAGAAGGGGACGATTCAGAGGAGGGAGAGGTAAGCCTCAGGGTCCCTCAGCTGGGTTCTGGGTGGCGCCCCCAGGGTCAGCCCGTTTCTCAAAGTCCAGAAAATGGGGGTCCCAGAAGAGGGCAGCAGCAGGCTGGGAGTTAGGAGGGAGGGCAAGGTGCTGGTGGCCCGGCCACCAAGCTGAAAGCTAGAGGGGACATGGGAGGGCAGGGAGCCATCGGCCGGGCGCAGGCCTGGCAGTTTCTTCTCAAGATCCTTCCTGGTATCGAAGGCTGCAGACCTTGCCCAGACTTTGGTGGTTTCCTTGTCCTTGGGGATGCCTTTCCCAAATCTTTGGGGGTAAGCGGAGGCTTGACTTCTATCCCGACCAGGTTCTCCTCAGGACACCTGAGTCCCCTTGTGCGTACTCATTAAAGGGGTTTGTCAGAAGCAGGGACAATCCCAGTCACGGCCTGGAGGGTGGGCTATCCTCCTTCCCCCACCTCCTTATCTTCCTTCCTGCTTTTTAGAATTGCAGCTAATTGTTTTAAGGGGGGGGAGGGAGCCTGGGGGACACAAACCTTTTATACAATACAAAGCTTTGCTTTTTTTTTTTTTTTCCTTCCTTTTCTGGTTCCCTTCTGTCCTCGGAATGGTTGAAGACAGTCAGCTGAGGGAGGATGGGGATTGTGGGACATGGTCCCTTGGTGCTGATGGGCTGAAGGGGCCTGAGTTGTGGGCAGATGCCATTTTGCATGGGCTCTGGGGAACCTCTCACGCTGCTGTCCTGGTGAGCAGCCCGACCAATAAACCTGCTTTTCTAAAAGGATCTATGTTGGATGGTGTTCTCCAGAGGCAGTTCCCTGGAATGTTACAGAGGACCCGAGGGAGCCGGGGAGGGTGGGGGGGGGTGTTGGTATAAACTTGCTGCACTTGCCTAGTGTGAGGGGCAAGAGGGAAATAACAATACCCAATTGATTGAGCCCTTACTCTCTGCCAGGGATTGTTCTAAGCACTTTGCTTTACAGTTGCTGATTTAATCACGTAACAGCCCCATGAGGCAGATTCCATCAGTATCATCCCATTTTATGTATTTTATTTTTTATTTTATGTTTTGGTCTGAATCTCACTCTCGCCCAGGCTGTAGTGCTGTGGCACGCTCCCGGACACCGCAGCCTCAACCTGCTGGGTTCAGGTGATCTGCCTCAGCCATTCTTTTTTTTTTTTTTTGAGTTGGAGTCTCACTCTGTCGCCCAGACTGGAGTGCAGTGGCCGTTCCCGGCCACCGCAGCCTCGACCTGCTGGGCTCCGGCGATCCTTCTGCCTCAGCCTTCCAAGTAGCGGGAATTACAGGCGCGCGCTACCACACCCGGCTAATTTTTTGATTTATTGTAGAGATGAGGTCTCGCCAAGTTGTCCAGGCGGGTCTCGAACCCGCGGGCTCAGGCAATCCACTCACCTCAGCCTCCGAAAGGCGCGGGATTGTAGGCTGAGCCACCGAACCCGGCCTGCCTCAGCCTTTCAAGTAGCTGGAACTACAGGCATGCACCATCACACCTAGCTAATTTTTTGATTTATTGCAGAGATGCGGTCTCATCAAGTTGCTGATCTCAAAGGAATCCGTGGTCTCTGGCATTCCTCACCTCACCCTCCCAAACTGCTGGGATTATAGGCGTGAGCCACTGTGTCCAGCCTTATTTATTTTTATTTATTTTGAGTCGGAGTCTCACTCTGTTGCCCAGGCTGGAGTGCAGTGGCACGTTCATGGCCACTGCAGCCTCGACCTGCTGGGCTCAGGTGATCCTTCCGCGTCAGCCTTCCAACTTCCTGTAGCTGGAACTACAGGCACACGCGCTACCATGCCCGGCTACTTTTTTTGACTTATTATAGAGACATGGTCTCACCAAGTTGCCCAGGCTGGTCTCGAACCCCTGAGTTCAAGCAATCCTCTCATCTCAGCCTTCCAAAGTGCTGGAATTACAGGCTTGAGCCACCGCACCCTGCTATTTCATCCCATTTTAGATAGGGGAAACAGTGACTTGTCTAAGGTCACACAGCTGGTAAACAGCAGCGCTGGAATTCAAAGCAGCAGCCTGGTCCCGTAACCCTTAAGGATATGGTTTATAACCCTGTCCTCGTTGGACCACTTCCCTGTGGTCAGACACAGATACTTTACTCAGGCTGGGCTCTCACCAAAATAGCCTTCAGAATCATGGGTCTGGAGGAAGCAGCCTAGGGGTGGGGAAATTCAGAAGTCATGACCCAGAGGGCTAAGTGTCACTGAATGTCATAGAGAAAGAGCATCAGGGCACAGTACATACCAGTCATATCCACACAGCAGAAATTCACTACCCCCACAACCCTGTGATGGGCACGGCTGTGGTTTAACTGTGTCCCCCAAATTTCAGGTGTTGGAAACTTAATCTGCAAAGTCATTTGAGGTCTTATGTTGCCCAGGCTGGTCTCAAACTCCTTGCTCAAGTGATCCTCCCACCTAGGCCTCCCACAATGCTGAGATTACAGACAGGTGTGAGCCACTGTGCCTGGCCCTAATTTTTTTATATTATAAAAAATAGAGCTGGGTGCGATGGCTCAAGCCTGTAATCCCAACACTTTGGGAGGCGGAGGCTAGAGGATTGCCCAGTAGTTTGAGACCACCCTGGGCAACATGAGGAGGCCTCATATCTACAGTAAATAAAAAAACTCGCTGGGCCTGGTGCCGCATGCCTGTTGTTCCAGCTACTTGGAAAGTTGAGGTGGAAGGATCACCTGAACCCAGCAGGTCAAGGCTGCAGTGGCCATGAGCATGCCACTTCCCTCCAGCCTGAGCAACAGAGTGAGATTCCTACTTCTACTCGTAGTTGGAAGACTGAGGCAGAAGGATTGCCTGAAACAAGAAGGTCAGGGCTGCCATGGCTGTGAGTGTGTCTCCAGCCTGGGTGACAGAGTGAGACTCTCACTCATAAAAAAACAAGGCCAGGCGCAGTGGCTCACGCCTGTAATCCCAGACTTTGGGAAGCTGAGATGAGAGGGTTGCCTGAGTCCACGGATTCGAGACCAGCCTGGGCAACTTGATGAGACCTCATCTCCACAATAAATCAAAAAAATAGCTGGACATGGTGGCATGTGCCTGTAATTCCAGCTACTTGGAAGGCTGAGGTAGAAGGATCACTTGAGCCAGCAGGTTGAGGCTGCAGTATCCATGAGCGTGCCACTGCCCTCCAGCCTGGACAACAAGAGTGAGACTCCCATTCAAAAACAAATCTGGCCGGGCTCGGTAGCTCAACCTGTAATCCCGCGCCTTGGGAGGCTGAGGCGAGTGGATTGCCTGAGCCCGCAGGTTTGAGACCCGCCTAGGCAACTTGGTGAGACCTCATCTCTACAATATATCAAAATAAAATTAGCTGGGCGTGGTAGTGCGCACCTGTAGTTCTAGCTACTTGGAAGGCTGAGGCGGAAGGATCGCCGTAGCCCAGCAGGTCGAGGCTGCGGTGGCCGGGAGTGGCCACTGCACTCCAGTCTGGGCGACAGAGTGAGACTCCAGTTCAAAAAAAACCCAAACAAATCTGATATAATATCATTAGGAACTTTTCTCTCTTCCTATCTTTTCCTCTGCATTTGCTTCATTAATAATCAGATTCTTCCCGTGTGGTGGCAAAGATAACCACAAATAACTGCAGGATTATGGGCTTACAGGTGAGCAACCCCTGTATAGAGGGTTTCTTTCCAGATCCTCCCAGCTAGAATCTTGGATATGACACCCATTGGTCCTGCTCAGTTACCTATCTGAATCACTGTGCCTCTGACCAAATAGAGATCACAGCCAGGCTTGGTGGCTCATGCTTGTAATCCCACTTTAGGAGGTGAGACTAGAACTCAAAACAAAACAAAGCAAATACAGGTCATGTGATCACTTGTGGAACCCACCTGAATTATAGAATTAAAAGGTGTATTAGGGTTCTTCAGAGACAGACCCAATGGAATAGATATGAGGGGAACCCCAAAAACTTGGAATTTATTTATTTTATTTTATCTTTTTGAGTCAGAGTCTCATTCTGTCACCCAGGCTTGAGTGCAGTGCCAAGCTCAGCCACCACAGCCTTGACCTGCTGGGCTCAGATGATCCTTCCATCTCAGCCTTCCAAGTAGCTGGAACTACAGGTGTGTGCCACCACGCCCAGGTAATTTTTATTGATTTATTGTAGAGTCAAGGTCTCACCAAGATGCCCAGGCTGGTTTCGAACTTCTGAGCTCAGGCAATCCTCTTGCCTCTTCCTCCCAAAGTGCTGAGATTACAGGTGTGAGCCACTATGCCCAGCCCCAGAATTTATTGATAAAAAAATCATATATTTATTCCTACATGTTTAAACTGCAGTCATCTTCAAAGTACTTTCCATTTGATGCAATACACCTAGTAAGATGCTTTTTCCACTACTCAGAACAGTTATTGAACTCATCCATTATGATGCCTTTTAGTGCTTCTGCTGTTTTTTGTTTCACCTCTTCCACATCAGCAAAATGTTTCCCTTTGAGGACCTTTTTCATCTGGGGAAGCAAATAAAAAGTTACTCGGGATGAGATTGAATGAATAGGGAGAGTGGGGCCTAGGGCTCATGCCCTTTTGGTCAAAAGCTGCTGAACACGCAACATGGTGTGGGCAGGTGTGCTTGTAAATCACCCATTATGAAATGAGCAAATGTGTTGTAAGAATCCCCAAGGCTGGGCCCAGTGCCTCACACCTATAATCCCAGCGCTTTGGGAGGCCGAGGTGAGAAGATTACCAAAGCCTACGGGTTCGAGACCAGCCTGGGCAACTTGGTGGGACCTCATCTCTACAATAAATCAAAAAATTAGCTGGGTGTGGTGGTGCATGCCTGTAGTTCCAGCTACTGGGAAGGCTAAAGCCGAAGGATCACCTCAGCCCAACAGGTCAAGGCTGTGGTGGCCAGGGGTCCAGGGGTGTGCCATTGCTCTCCAGCCTGGGTGACTGGGTGACAGAGTGAGACTCCAACTTCCTTTTTTTTTTTTTTTTTTTTGAGTTGGAGTCTCACTCTGTCGCCCAGACTAGAGTGCAGTGGCCGCTCCCAGCCACCGCAGCCTCGACCTGTTGGGCTCTGGCAATCCTTCCGCCTCAGCCTTCCAAGTAGCTGGAACTACAGGCGTGTACTACCACGCCCGGCTGATTTTTTGATTTATTGTAGAGATGAGGTCTTGCTGCCCAGGCGGGTCTCGAACCCGTGGGTTCAGGCAATCCACTCACCTCAGCCTCCCAAAGGCACGGGATTACAGGCTGAGCCACCGAGCCCGGCTGAGACTCCAACTTCCAACTGAAAAAAAAAAAAGGCCAGGCTCAGTGGCTCAGCCTGTAATACCAGCACTTTGGGAGGCCTAGGCTAGTGGATTGACTGAGGCTGTGGGTTCGAGACCAACCCAGGTAACTTGGTGAGCCCTTGTCTCTACAATAAAATAAAAATTGGCTAGCCGTGGTAGTGCGTATCTGTAGTTCTGGCTACTCGGAAGGCTGAGGCGGAAGGATCGCTGGAGCCCAGCAGGTCGACTCTGGGGTGGCTGTGAGCGTGGGTGCCACTGCGCTCCAGCCTGGGTGAAGGAGTGAGACTCCAACTAAAAAAAACCAAAAGCCAAAAAAATTCCCTGAAGTCTAATGTAGCCTCTCACAACACTAGCTGGAACACATGCCTAGCAGGGGAAGCCTGTACTACAAGGGGCCCACCCTCCAAAAGATAATTTTGGGGTTTGGGGGGGGGTTCCTCCACCATAGATAGATGGGAGAATACTCATTAGGGGATTAGCTCATTTAATTATGGAGGCTAAGAAGTCCCACAACAGGCCGGGTACATTGGCTTGCGCCTATAATCCCAGCACTTTGGGAATCTGAGGTCAGAGGGTTGCCTGAGCCCACGGGTTCGAGACCAGCTTTGGCAACTTGGCGAGACCTCATCTCTACAATAAATTAAAAAATTAGCCGGGCACGGTGTCATGTGTCTGTAGTTCCAGCTACTTGGAAGGCTGAGGCAGAAGGATCGCTTGAGCCCAGCAGGTCGAGGCTGGGTGACATGTCAGACTCTGACTCAAAAAAAAAAAAAAAAAAAAATCCCACAGCAGGCCACCTACAACCTGGAGACCCTGGAATGCCATAGCTTGACTCAGTCCAAGTCTGAAGCCTCAGAACCAGAAAGCCTCACACTGATGGCGTAACTCTCAGTCCCAGACCAAAGGTCTGAGATCCTGGAGGCCACTGGTGTAAGTGCTGGCATCCAAAGGCCAAAGAGCCTGGAGTTCTGAGGCCCAAGACAGAACAGGGTATATCTCAACTTTGTGAGGGAGGGGAGTGGGAGGGGGAGATACCAACTCAGCTTTGTATCTGTTTGTTCTATCTGGGCTGCCAGCTGATTAGATGGTGCCCACCCACATTGAGAGCAGGTGTTCTTAGTCCACTCAGTCCACTCAGACTTGCATGACAGTTTCTTTCTTTCTTTCTTTTTTTTTTTTTTTTTTTTTGAGTTGGAGTCTCACTCTGTTGCCCAGAATGGGGTGCAGTGGCCGCTCCCGGCTACCGCAGCCTCGACCTGCTGGGCTCCGGCGATCCTTCCGCCTCAGCCTTCCTAGTAGCTGGAACTACAGGCGCACGCACCTGTGCAAAAATAACTCACAGAGACGGCTAATTTTTGATTTATTGTAGAGATGAGGTCTTGCCAAGTTGCCCAGGTGGGTCTCGAACCCATGGGCTCAGGCAATTCACTCACTTCAGCCTCCCAAAGGTGCGGGATTTCAGGCTGAGCCACCGAGCCCAGCTACATGCTAGTGTCTTTTCTGGAAACATCTTCACTCTAGGTATTCCGAAATCCAGTTAAATTGATGCCCAAAATGAACCATCTCAAGAGTAGATGTTTTCCCACAGGGACATTGAGTTGTGGTTATTAGTAGAAAAGGGAGCGAAAAGCTGGGAGCAGTGGCTCACGCCTGTAATCCCAACACTTTGGGAGGCAGAGGTGAGAGGATTGCCTGAGCCCATGAGTTCGAGACCAGCCTGGGCAACATGGCAAGATCTCGTCTCTAAAATAAATAAAAAAATTAGCTGGGCATGGTGACACATGCCTGTAGTTCCAGTTACTTGGAAGGCTGAAGCCGAAGGATCACCTGAGCCCAGCAGATCGAGGCTGCCGTGGCCGTGAGCCTGCCATTGCACTCCAGCCTGGGCATCAGAGTGAGAGTCTGACTCAAAAAAAAAAAAAAAAAGAAGAAGAAGAAAGAAAGAAAAGGGAAAGAGAGATGAGCAGATGTAACAACAGATGTTCTTTCCAAATGATTCATTTGTGATTCTGTGCTAGGAACTGAGAGACTAAAAGTTACCATTGTCGGTCGAGGTGACCCACACCTATAACCCCAGCAGATTGGGAGGTTGAGATAGGACGATTGTTTGAGCCCAGGAGTTTGAGATGAGCTTGGTCAGCACAGAGAGACCGCACATCTACAAAAAAAAATTTAAAAATAGCCTGATGTGGTGGCTCGTGCCTGTAGTCCCAGCTACTCAGAAGGCTGAGGTAGAAGGATCGCCCGAGCCCGGGAGGTCGAGGCTGTGGTGAGTTGTGATCATGCCACTGTACTACAACCTGGGCAATAGAGTGAAACTGACTCAAAAAATTAATAATGATAATAATGAACAGCCAGTGTTGATCTAGTCTTTGATTGTAAAGGGTTTGCAATCAGTGGGAGAGGCAGAGGTGAAAAATAACTCACAGAGACGACCTAGGGAATAGAAATGAAGTACAATGCAATACAGTGGAGGGGGTTAAGTTGGCCTGGAGAACACAGGAAAGCTTAAAGGAGGAGGGGCCTTTGAGTTGTGATTGTAAACATGGGTAAGGCTGGGCACAGTGGCTCACAACTATAATCCCAGCACTTTGGCAGAGGCCAAACCGAGAGGATTGCTTGAGGACAGGAGTTCAAGACCAGCCTAGGAAACTTGGCAAAACTTCGTCTATACAATAACTAAAAAAAAGTTAACTAGTTGTGGTGGCGCACATCCGTAGTCTCAGCCACTTGGAAGACTGAGGAGGAAGGATAAGCCTGAGCCCTGCAGGTTGAGGCTGTGGTGGCTGACAGCATGCCACTGCACTACAGCTTGGGCGATGGAGTGAGACTCCAACTCAAAAAATTAATAAATAAAATAAAATGAAAGGAAGGAAGGATGAAAGAAAGAAAGAGCCAGGCACGGTGGCTCACACCTGTAATCCCAGCACTTTGGGAGGTGGAGGTGAGAAGATTGCTTGAGCTCAGGGATTCAAGACCAGCCTGAGTAGCATGGTGAGACCTCGTCTCTACAATAGATTTAAAAATTAGCCAGGCATAGTGGCACGCGCCTGCGGTTCCAGCTACTCGGGAGGCTGAGGAGGAAGGATCACCTGACCCCAGCAGGTCAAGGCTGTGGTGGCTGTGAGCATGCCACTGTACTCCAGCCTGGGTAACACGGTGTGACTCTGACACAAAAAATAAACAAACTAACAAATGTGGGTAGGATTTCAATAGATGCTGCTGCCGGTCAGAGGTAGGATTTTACTTGATTTGTGTTTTACCAGAGCCTAAGAGTATCTCAAACCTAATTGTATCAGTTAATGTTATTTGGTTGAAAGTATAAGAAAAGGAGATTGGCCAGCTTAAAGGCAAAAAAATAAGTCATGTTGGAAGGCTGCCAAGACATCTTATGGACTCCAAGGAATCCTGGAGCACATGCTGGGAAGAGCAGGAGCCAGAGGACCCACAGGAACTTTCTCAGAGGGAGGTGACCACCCTCTCTAAAGTGCTAACATTCAGCTGGGCATAGTGGCTCATGCCTGTAATCCCAGCACTTTGGGAGATGGAGGCGAGAGGATTGTCTGAGCCCACGGGTTTGAGACCAGCCTGGGCAACATGGTGAGACCTCATCTCTGCAATAAACCAAAAAAATTTAGCTCCAGCTACTTGGAAGGCTGAGATGTAAAGATTGCCTGAGGCCGGGCTCGGTGGCTCAGCCTGTAATCCCAGCACTTTGGGAGGCCAAGGCGAGTGGATTGCCTGAGCCCGCGGGTTCGAGACCCTCCTGGGCAACTTGGCGAGACCTCATCTTTACAATAAATTAAAAAAAAAAAATCAGCTGGGCATGGTAGCGCTCGCCTGTAGTTCTGGCTACTTGAAAGGCTGAGGCAGAAAGATCGCCAGAGCCCAGCAGGTCAAGGCTGCAGTGGCCGGGAGCGTGCCACTGCACTCCAGTCTGGGTGACAGAGTGAGACTCCAACTCAAAAAAAAAAAAAGATTGCCTGAGCCCAGTAGGTCAAGTTTGCGGTAGCTGTGAGTATGCCTCTGTACTCCAGCCTGGGCAACAGAGTGAAACTCCAACTCAATCAAATCAATCAATAAAAAAATAAAGTGCTGACATTTCGTGGAACTCAGCTCTCAGGGTCTCAGACTCTGTGCCTCTCAGTTTCAAATTCCAAATTCCTGGCAGATCTGAAGAAGCCAGTGAACACTAGTTCACCCTGAGTTTAATAATCCGTGACTGGGAAGACAGGTTCATATAATACAGACGTGGCTGAAGGAACCCATTCCAGTGTGTGGCTGGGAGTGGGGTGGGGACATTTTCCAGAAAGGAGGACTTACTGGAAGCCAGGCAGGTATGCAACACACGTGAGTGACATGAGCATGGTGAGTCGGGCTAGGTGTGGTGGCTCACACCTGCAGTCCCACCACTTTTTAGGAGACTGAGGCAGGAGGATCACTTGAGGCCAGGAGTTTGAGACCAGCCTGGGCAAAGTAGCAAGAATCACTCTCTATTTAAAACTAAGAAAGAAGCCGGGCTCGGTGGCTCAGCCTATAATCCCAGCACTTTGGGAGGCTGAGGTGAGTGGATTGCCTGAGCCCGAGGGTTCGAGACCCGCCTGGGCAACTTGGTGAGACCTCATCTCTACATAAAATCAAAATTAGCCGGGTGTGGTAGCGCGCGCCTGTAGCTCCAGCTACTTGGAAGGCTGAGGCGGAAGGATCGCCGGAGCCCAGCAGGTCGAGGCTGCGGTGGCCGGGAGCGGCCACTGCACTCCAGTCTGGGCGACGGAGTGAGACTCCAACTCAAAAAAAAAAATTAAAATAAATAAAATAAAATAAAATTAAGAAAGAGAGAGGAAAGAAAGGAGAGAGGGAGGGAGAGAGGGAGAGAGGGAAGGAGGGAGGGAGGGATAAAAGGGCCAGGCATGGTGGCTCAAGTTTGTAATCTAAGCATTTTGGAAAGTCAAGTTGGAAAGATCACTTGAGACCAGGAGTTCGAGACCAGGAGTTCAAGACCAGCCTGGGCACCATAGCAAGACCTCGTCTCTGCAAAACAAACAAACAAAAAGAAATCAATGATATGGGACAGGGAGGTTCTCCAGGCAAAGCAATGTGCAGAAAGGCCTAGACAGGGAGATGCAGGAAGGCTGAAGGCTTGATGGTGGACCAGTTAACAGAATTATAATGTGCTAGAACTCAAAGGGATCTTGTCTTACAGAAGAGGGAGCAGGCACCATTTTTTAGAAGTTGCACAGGGCCAGGCGTGGTGACCTAAGCCTGTAATCCCAGCACTTTGGGAGACCAAGGCCAGTGGATTGCCTGAGCCCACAGGTTCGAGACCAGCCTGGGCAACTTGGGGGAACCTTATCTCTATACTAAATCAAAAAACTAGCCAGTTGTAGTGGTGCGCACCTGTAATTCCAGCTACTTGGAAAGTTGAGGTGGAAGGATCACCGTTCCTCTGATAAATCTTTGTTCCAAGTCTCACTGGACCAAATAAACTACTTTCTCTCCTGGGTCCGCGGTGACCTCTTTTTTTTTTCTTTTGAGTCGGGTGTCTCACTCTGTCACACAGCATGGAGTGCAGTGGCATGCTCACATCCACTGCAACCTTGACCTGCTGGGGTCAGGCGATCCTTCCACCACCTCCATGCCCAGCTAATTTTTCTAGATTTGTAATAGAGACGAGGTCTCACTAAGTTGCCAAGGCTGATCTCAAGCCACTGGACGCAGGCAATCCTCTTGCCTTGGCCTCCCAAAGTGCTGGGATTACAGATTTGAGCCACCGCACCCATCTGACAGGTGGTTTTTGAAGTGCAAGGGATAGATGAGCCTGCCAAGAGCAGAGATAGAGAGAGGAGAGGGTGGCATTTATAATGAAAGGCAAAAGTGCCTTCTTTTAGGGGATGACAGAGGGAGGGCGGGATCTGTGAAGTAGACTGTGGGCGGGTCAGAGAAGAGACCATCCTGCTGGGTGCAGGGCACATTCACCAACATGATCTCAGGGAATTCTGATGCACATGGGATGGTCCCCTGCTCAGGAAAGTCCCTACTCTGTCTTTCTGGGGCTTTGACCCTGCTAAGTGATCAAGACACCTGCTCTGTCCACACCTGCTTTGTTAAGAATAGATATACGTTGGCCAGGTGTGGTGGCTTACACCTTTAATCCCAGCACTTTGGGAAGCTGAGATGAGAGGATTTCTTGAGCCCAGGAGTTCAAGACCAGTCTGGGCAACATTGTGAGACCTCGTCTCTCGTCTCTACAATAAACTTAAAAATTAGCTAAGTGTGGTGGTGTATACCTATAGTCCCAACTACTCAGGGGGCTGAGGCAGAAGGATTGCTTGAACCCAGGAGTTCGAGGCTGCGATGAGCCATGATTGTGCCACTGTCCTCCAGCCTTGGTGACAGAATCAGATTGACTCAAAAATTTTTTTTTTATTAAAAAATATGGCCGGGGTTGGGTTTGGTGGCTCAGCCTGTAATCAGCACTTTGGGAGGCCAAGGCGAGTGGATTGCCTGAGCCCGCAGGTTCGAGACCCGCCTGGGCAACTTGGCGAGACCTCGTCTCTACAATAAATCAAAAACTAGCCGGGCGTGGTAGCGTGCGCCTGTGGTTCCAGCTACCTGGAAGGCCGAGGCGGAAGGATCACTGAAGCCCAGCAGGTTGAGGCTGTGGTGGCCGGGAGCGTACCACTGCACTCTAGTCTGGGTGACTGAGTGAAACTCCAACTCAAAAAAAAAAATTTTTTTTAAATGTATACATATATGGCTGGGTGTGGTGGCTCAAGCCTGTAATCCCAGCACATTGGGAGGCTGAGGTGAGCAGATTGCCTGAGCTCAAGGGTTCGAGAACAGCCTGGGCAACTTGGTGAGACCTTGTCTCTACAATAAATCAAAAAATTAGCCAGGCATGGTAGTGTGCACCTGTAATCCCGGCTACTTGAATGGCTGAGGCGGAAGGATCACTGGAGCCCAGCAGATCAACACTGGGGTGGCCATGAGTATACCACTGTACTCCAGCCTGGGCAATGGAGTGAGACTCCAACTAGAATATATATATATATATATAAAATATGGTACTATCTGAACCAATGAAATCCTCTCTGGAGGGATTTGGAATTTCAAGCCAACAGACACAGAGGCATTTTCTAGCACTGTCAAAACACAACAAGGAAAGGGCAGAATTTTAGTGGGATGTTCTACAAACTTGCTCTGCAGAGGTTTCTGAAATTGTTGTTCACAAGGTGCCGGTGCTCAGCTCAACTGAAATTTGGGAGAGATGTCAGTTTCCTTCCAGCAAATCCCTCCTCTGCCCTTTTGTCTTGTAAAAGATCATAATATCCAACATTTATGGATGAGCTGCAGTGGCCCAGGTGCTGTATTAAATGCTTTGCAGAGCTGGGCTCGATGGCTCAGCCTGTAATCCGGCACCTTTGGGAGGCTGAGGTGAGTGGATTGCCTGAGCCCGCGGGTTCGAGACCCGCCTGGGCAACTTGGCGAGACCTCATCTCTACAATAAATCAAAATGAGCCGGGCATGGTAGCGCGTGCCTATAATTCCGGCTGCTTGGAAGGCTGAGGCGGAAGGATCGCCGGAGCCCAGCAGGTCGAGGCTGCGGTGGCTGGGAGTGGCCACTGCACTCCAGTCTGGGTGACAGAGTGAGACCCCAACTCAAAAAATAAATAAATAAATAAATAAATAAATAAATAAATAAATAAATGCTTTGCAGCTAGATGCAGTGACTCAGGCCTGTAATCCCAGCACTTTGGGAGGCCAAGGCAGGAGGATTGCTTCAGCCCAGGAGTTTGCGACCAGCCTGGGCAACATAGTGAGACCTCGTCTTTACAATAACATCAAAAAATTAGCCAGGCTTGGGGGTGTGTCCCTGTAGTCCTAGCTACTTGGGGGGCTGAGGCAGCAGGATTGCCTGAGCCCGGGAGGTCAAGGCTGTGGTGAGCTGTGGTCATGCCACTGCACTCCAGCCTGGGTGACAGAATGAAACCCTGACTCAAAAAATAAGATAATCTATAGGAAAGAGGAAGCAACTTCAGAGACAGAAGAGGGGGAGCAGGTGGAGAAGGTTGGGAGGGAGAAGAGAATTGAGAGAGCTCAGAGAGGGCAGGAGTTGGGCAAGATATCCCCAGCACTCACTGTTCATTGAGCATCCATTATGCACTCTACACGGTGCCAGCCACTGGGGAGTTAAAGGAGCACCACACAGATGAGACACATTTTAAGAAACTCCGTGAACAGGTAAATAAAATGAGAATTGTGGTAACAGTTCCACAGGAGGCTGGGCACGGTGGCTCACACCTGTAATCCCAGCACTTTGGGAGGCCAAGGCAGGAGGATTGCTTGAGCCCAAGGAGTTTGAGACATGCCTGGGCAGTACAGTAGCACATCTTTACAAACAAAATTTAAAAATAATTCAGTTAGGTGTGGTGAGTGTACTTATAGTTCCAGCTAGTTAGGAGGCTGAGGTGGGAGGATCTCTTGAGCCCAGGAGTTTGAGGCTGCAGTGAGTTGTGAGTATGCACCACTCCCTCCAGCTTGGGTGACAGAGTGAGATCCCTGCTCAACAAATTTATTTTTATTAAAAAAAAAAATTTTTTTTTTTAGTTGGAGTCTCACTCTGTCACCCAAGCTGGAATGCTCACAGTCACTGCAGCCTTGACCTGCTTGGTTCAGGCGATCCTCTCGCCTCAGCCTTCCGAGTAACTGGAACTACAGGCGTGTGCCACCACGTCTGGCTAATTTTATGATTTATGGTAGAGATAAGGTCTCGCCGTGTTACCCAGGCTGGTCTGGAACCTGTGGGCTCAGGATATCCTCTTGTCTCTGCCTCCCAAAGTGCTGGGATAACAGGCCGTGAGCCACTGTGCCCAACTGACTCAAAAAAATTAAAAAGTAAAATAAAAGAAAAAAAATCTACCAGACCACCTGTGAATGGGAGAAGATATTTTTTGAAAAAAAGAGTTACACAGGAAGCAGAATATATAGAAATAGAGATGAGCAGATTGGAAGCAAATTAGGTGAGGGCAGTTAGACAAGGTCTCTCTGAGTAAGACAGAAAGAATGAATGAGAAGGAGACAGTCATGCCAGTGCGGGGAAGGACAAGGAACAGCACATGCAAAGGCTCTGAGCTGGGAAGTGAGTGGGCTGGAAAGCAGTTGACAGCAGGAAGGCTGGCAGGGTGGGTGGGGCCTTGCCTGGAGAGGATCCCATGGCCCACACCTTCCTCTGTTTTTTTTTTTTTTTGAATTGGAGACTTACTCTGTGGCCCAGGCTGGAGTGTAGTGGCATGTTCATGGCCACTGCAGCCTCGACCTGCTGGGCTCAGGGGATCCTTCCGCCTCAGCCTTCCAAGTAGTTGGAACTACAGGTATGTGCCACCATGCCTAGCTAATTTTTTGATTTATTGTAGAGATGAGGTCTTGTCAAGTTGTCCAGGCTGGTCTTGAACCCCTGGGCTTAGGCAATCCTCTCACCTCCACCTCCCAAAGTGCTGGGGTTACAGACACGAGCCACCATGCCTGAGTGACCAAATTTCTTGTAACAGAAAGCCACTAAGTCCTGTAGAATTAGATACTGGCCATTCACATCTCCATTGTTCCTAGAGACAGGATATCTGATTTAGAATCACAAGGCTTTTAAGAATTGCTTAAGCAGGCCGGGCACAGTGGCTCACACCTATAATCCCAGCACTTTGCGAGGCCCATGTGAGAGGATTGCCTGAGCCCATGGGTTCGAGACCAGCCTGGGCAACGTGGCAAGACCTCATCACTACAATAAATAAAAAATTAGCCAGGTGGAGTGGCGTGTGCCTGCAGTTCCAGCTACTTGGAAGGCTGAGGCAGAAGGATCGCCTGAGCCCAGGAGGTCGAGGCTGTGGTGACTGTGAGTGTGCCACTGCACTCCAGCCTGGGTGACAGAGTGAGACTTTGACTCAAAAAAAAAAAAAAAAAAAGGTTCATCTCTGCTCTAGGTAGCTGCCCTTAGGTGTTCTGAATGGCTCATTCCCAGCTTTCACCTGGGCCTTGACTGGGCTATGGGCCAGAATATCCTCGGTCACAGCCTGTGCTGTAGCTTGTACTTCCTCACAGTATGGTGTTGGGTCCAAGGGTGAGTGACCCAGAGAGAGCCAGGTGGCGCTAACCTTAGAAGTTACACATCAGCCATTGTTTTACTAAGCTCTGGTCTGGCCGTGTGGCTCTTGGAGCTATGACTGCCATGTTTTCTTTTCTTTTCTTTTTTTGAGAAAGTAAGGTTTATTGAGAGGACAGAAAAAGCTCCACAGTGGGAGGGGACCTGAGGGTGTTGCCCTGGCTACCGTGTTTTCCTAAGCTTTGGTCCCTTCCCCTACCTTGGGGAGGTAAATCTCCAATCTCTCTCTCTCTCTCTCTCTCCATTTTACTTTATAAATGAACTATGTTTTCCAATCTAAAAAAAAAAAGTCACACAGCATCACTTTTGTGTTCTATTTGTGAGGAGTGAGTCACTCAGAGAGTGGAATTAGACTACTTTTATTTTCTTTTTTGACTTGAGGTCTTACTCTGTCACCCAGGCTGAAGTGCAGTAGCACAATTATGGGTCACTGCACCCTTGACCTCCTGGATTCAGGCGAGTCATCTTCTGTCTAAGCCTCTTGAATAGCTGGGATTAAAGGTGCGTGCCACCATGCCTTGCTAATTTAACCTTTAGTAGAGATGAGGTCTCACTATGGTTGCCAAGGCTAGTTGAGAACTCCTGGGCTCCAGCAATCCTCCCACCTTGGCCTCTCAAAGTGCTGGGATTACAGGCTTGAGTCACCATGCCTGGCCTATTTTATTTATTTATTTTTTGAGTTGGAGATCTCACTCTTATTACCCAGGCTGGAGTGTATTTGCAAGATCATGGTTTATTTCATCCTTGACCTCCTGGCCTCAGGCAATCCCCCACCTCAGACTCCTTTGTAACTGGGAATACAGGTGTGCACCACCACACCCGGTTAATTTTTTAATTTTTTGTAGAGATGAGGTCTGGCTATGTTCCCCAGGCTGGTCTCATACTCCTGGGCTCAAATAGTCTTCCTGCTTTGGCCTCCCAAAGTGCTGGGACTTTAGGTGTGAGCCACTGCCCCTGGCCTAGACTACATTTATTTGGGAAATGTGTCCAAGAATTTGAGGACATGTCTATAAACCACCATAAAATTGCCAGGTGTCTTCACCCTGCCTTTAATCCTTTGATAAGTGAAGGGTGGGGACCTCACTTTTTCTTTCCCTTAGACTCTTCCTTGGGAAATCCAAAAGGAAGGTTAGACTTGGAGATATAGTCGAGGAAGAACAACTATTCAAGTTCTCAAATTAGACATAATGTACTTGGATTTGAATCCTGTCTCTGCCAACTATCAGCTCTGTGTTCTTGGGTAACTCACTTAAATTTGGTCAAGTCTCATTTCTTGTTTTTTTTTTTTTTGAGTTGGAGTTTCACTCTGTCGCCCAGACTAGAGTGCAGTGGCCGCTCCCAGCCACCGCAGCCTCGACCTGCTGGGTATCGGTGATCCTTCCGCCTCAGCCTTCCAAGTAGCTGGAACTACAGGCGCGTGCTACCATGCCTGGTTAATTTTTGATCTATTGTAGAGATGAGGGCTTGCCAAGTTGCCCAGGCGGGTCTCGAACCTGCAGGCTCAGGCAATCCAATCACCTCAGCCTCCCAAGGCACGGGATTACAGGCTGAGCCACCGAGCCCGGCTTGGTCTCATTTTCTTAATCTGTAAAATCACAGTATCCTCCTTATGGGGTTACTGTAAGGATTAGACAAGTTCACAGATGTGTAACATGAGTTGAAACATGCTTACAGCAGTGGCTAATATGTAGTAAACACTATATTTTTACAATGTGTACATAAGTGTTCGTTATTGCTGATGCGATTGTTCAGGACTTATTAATGTTTAATTAACTCAGTCTTAGGTGAGCTCTGGGCTCTGTGCTAGATTCTGAGATTATGAAAACAAGCATTAAGGGACTCACGCTTCCAGGAAGCTAAAGCTTAGGCGAACATGTTTTCTAGCATGTGGCCAGAGAGTCATCCAGACCTAATTCTCATTCTAAGTTCCCCCCTATTTTCTAACTGTGGAACCAGTTATGGGCCAGTCTTTCACTTTCTTTCTTTCTTTCTTTTTTCTTCTTCTTCTTTTAAATTGATACAGAGTCTCATTATGTTACCCAGGCTATTCTAGCTCCTGAACTCAAGCAATCCTTCCACTTCAGCCTCCCCAAGTGCTGGGATTACAGGTATGAGCCACTGCACCTGGCCCAATCTTTCACTGTCTAAACCTTAGTTTCCTCAGTTGCAAAATCAGAATTATAATATTACATACCCTGGGATTCTGGTGAGGATCAAATGAGATAATCTATGTAAAACACCTAGCATAGTTCCTGGAACATAACCATTACTTAATGCATGTTTGTGCTGTTTATTTATCAGGAAGTAGGCTAATAAATGGATATAACACTGCTCAAGGTAGAAAATGCTATTCCAGATGGGGGAAAAACCCACTGAGGGAGTCTAGCAGAAGAAGAGATTAACTTTGCCAGTAAGAATCCAGGAAGGCCCAGATGAGGAGATGCTGGAACAGGGCTTTGAAAGATGAGTAAGAGTTTTCAGGTAGGGAATGAGAAAGATATTCCAGGTGGAGACAATATCCAGGGAGGCATGAAGTTACAGAAGGTACAAACATATTTGGAGGAAGGTGATGTACTTAGTGTGAGAACTGAGGGTATGTGGAATGAGGCTAGAGGTGGGGGTTCAGGTTACACTTTGTAGGATCTTGCATTCAAATCAAGTAGTGGACGTCAAATGAGCTCCTACCACATGCCTGGCACTGTGTTAGATGGTGAGTATTTTTTTTTAGTCAGAGTCTCACTATTGCCTGGGTTGGAGTGCAGTGGCTCGCACAGCCACCGCAGCCTTGACCTGCTGGGCTCAGGCGATCCTTCCTCCTCAGCCTTCCAAGTAGCTGGAACTACAGGCGTGGGCAAGCCCCTCCACCTGCCTCTGGCTAATTTTTTTATTTATTGTAGAGACAAGGTATTGCCAAGTTGCCAGGCTAGTCTCAAACCACTGGACTCAGGCACTTTTCTTGCCTCTGCCTCCCAAAGTGCTGGGATTATAGGCGTGTGCCTGGCTGATGGTCAGTATTTTTAATTTTTTTTTTTTTTTGAGTTGAGGTCTCACTCTGTCGCCTAGGCTGGAGTGCAACGGCATGATCACGGTTCACCGCAGTCTCTACATCCTGGCTCAGGTGATCCTTCCACCTCAGCCTCCTGAGTTGCTGGGACTACAGGCACACAACACCATGCCTGATTAATTTTTTATTTTTGTAGAGACAAGATCTCACTATGTTGCCCAGCCTGGTCTCAAACTCCTGGTTCAAGAAATCCTTCCTCGACCTCCCAAAGTGCTGGGATCATAGGTGTGAACTACCATACTCAGTCAGCTTTTTTTTTGAGTTGGAATCTCACTCCGTTGCTCAGATTGGAGTTCAGTGGTGCACTCACGGCCACCGCAGCCTCAGCCTACTGGGATCAGGCAATCCTTCTGTCTCAGCTTTCCAAGTGATTGGAACTACAGGGGCATGCAACCACTCTTGGCTTTTTTTTTTTTTTTAATAATTGTAGAGACCAGGTTTTGCTATGTTGCCCAGGCTGGTCTCAAACCTCTGGACGCAGGCAATCCTCTTGCCTCTTCCTTCTCAAGTGCTGAGATTATAGGTGTGAGCCACTGCACCAGGCTGATAGTCAGTATTTCTTTTTTTTTTGAGTTGGAGTCTCACTCTGTTGCCCAGGCTGGAGTGCAGTGGCATGCTCACGGCCACCACAGCATCAACCTGCTGGGCTCAGGTGATCCTTTTGCCTCAGCCTTCCAAATAGCCGGAATTACAGGCGTGCACTACCACGCTCGGCTAATTTTTTGATTTATTGTAGAGATGAGGTCTCACCAAGTTGTCTGGGCTGGTCTCGAACTCGCAGGCTCAGGCAATTCACTCGCCTCGGCCTCCCAAAGTGCTGGCATTATAGATGGAGCCACCGAGTTCAGCTAGTATTTTTAATTATTACGTTTTTTGAGTTGGGGTCTAACTCTGTTCCCCAGGCTGAAGTGCAGTGGCATGCTCACGGCCACCACAGCCTCAAATTGCTGGGCTCAGGCAATCCTTTTGCCTCAGCCTTCCAAGTAGCTGGAACTATAGGCACATGCCAACATGCCTGGCTAATTTTTTGATTTATTGTAGATATAAGGTCTTACCAAGTTGCCCAGGCTGGTCTTGAACCCGTGGGCTCAAGTGATCCTCTCACCTCCACTCCCAAAGTGCTGAGATTATAGATGTGAGCCACTGAGCCCAGCACCAGGCCAACATTTTAAATTCAACATGGATTTTATCCCATAGGTGATAGAGAACATAAGGGAATTTTAAGCAGACCATGACATGATTGAATATTGATTTATGGAATGTTTAGGCTGATGTGCCCAAGTGAAAGAAACTGCAGTGTTTAGCTGAGAGGGATTTGGTAGGAGTGTGGAGAAAGGCCAGGGCCTGGGCTGAAGAGAGCTTTTGCAGGTCAGACAGACAGGCTGAGAGGTAGATGTAATATATGGATGGTAGGCTGGGCAGTGAGGGGGGCAAAGGCCAGCTCCCAAGGAGTCAGGGTTGAGGGCGGGATTTGAGTGGATGGAGCAAGGTGATAGGATATGCAGTCCCAAAACCTGGCTCTGAACCCACCTGGAATATTTAAAAAAGAGAGCCGGGCGCAGTGGTTCATACCTGTAATCCCAGCACTTTGGGAGGTGGAGACAAGAGGATTGCCTGAGACTAGGGGTTCGAGACCAGCCTGGGCAACTTGGCCAGACCTCGTCTCTACAATAAATCAAAAAATTAGCCAGGCGTAGTGGTGCATGCCTGTAGTTCCAGCTATTTGAAAGACTGAGGTGGAAGAATAGCTTGAGCCCACCAGGCCGAGGTTGTGGTGGTCGTGTGTATGCCAGGCAACAGAGTAAGACTACTAGGTTCAAGGGATACTCCCAGTTCAGCCTCCCAAGTAGTTGGGACTATAGGTGCATACCACTGCACCCAATTTTTAAGTTTAAAATTAAAGCTAGGCAGGTGTCCCAGGCCTATAATCCCAGCACTTTGGGAGGCTGAGGTGAGAGGATTGCCTGAGCCCATGGGTTCAAGACCAGCCAAAATCAGCTGGGTGTGGTGATGTGTGCCTATAATTCCAGCTACTTGGAAGGCTAAGGCAGAAGGATCGCCAGAGCCCAGCAGGGTGAGGCTGTGGTGACTGTGAGCATGCCACTGCACTCAAGCCTGGGTGACAGAGTGAGACTCCAACTCAAATAAATAAATACATGTAAAATTAGAAAGTTAAAATAAAAAAAAATTTTGAGTTGGAATCTCACTGTCATCCAGGCTAGAGTGCAGCGGCAGATTCATAACTTACTACCACAGTCTCAACGCTCTAGGCTTAGGCGATCCTTCTGCCTCAGCTTCCTGAGGAGCTGGGACTACAGGTGTGCACCATCTTGCTTGGCTAATATTTTGATTTTTTTTTTTAGTACAGACGAGGTCATGCTACGTTGCCTAGGCTGGTCTTGAACTCTTGGGCTCAAGCAATCCTGCAGCCTCATCCTCCCAAAGTGCTAGGATTACAGGCATGAGCCATTCTGTCTGGCCTTGTCAGCCATTCTGTCAGGCCTACTTTTTGTGGAGGTGGGAGCTTGCTAAATTGTCGAGGCTGGTCTTGAACTCCTGGGTTCAAGCAATCCTTCTGCCTCAGTCTCCCAAAGTGCTGGAATTATAGATGTGAGCTGTCACGGTCAGGTCCACTGGTATACTTCCAAGTATTTCTGTGGTCTTGAGAATGTCTTATTATCTTGGTTTTAGTTTTATTTATTTTTTTGTTGAGTTGGAGTCTCACTCTCTCACCCAGGCTGGAGTGCAGTGGTATGCTCACGGCCACCGCTGCCTCGACCTGCTGGGCTCTGGCATCCTTCTGCCTCAGCCTTCCAAGTAGCTGAAACTACAGGCACATGCTACCATGCCTGGCTAATTTTTGATTTATTGTAGAGATGAGGTCTCACCAAGTTGCCCAGGCTGGTCTCGAAATCTTGGGCTCAGGCGATCCTCTTGCCTCAGCCTTCCAAACTGTTGTGCTTATAGGTAGGAGCCACTGTGCCCAGCTTGACTTTATTTTTCTATCAGTGGATAATACGGCCTCTCCAATCTGCTACAAGTGATTGTTGTGAGAAAGAAAGGAGGCAAAGAGTGTGTAAGTTAAATCACTAAGCAAATTTTTTTTTTTTTTTTTGAGTTGGAGTCTCACTCTATTGCCCAGACTGGAGTGCAGTGGCCACTCCCGGCCACCACAGCCTCGACCTGCTGGGCTCCGGTGATCCTTCCGCCTCAGTCTTCCAAGTAACTGGAACTACAGGCGCGTGTTACCACGCCTGGCTGATTTTTGATTTATTGTAGAGATGAGGTCTCACCAAGTTGCCTAGGCGGGTCTCGAACCCGCGGGCTCAGGCAATCCACTCACCTCAGCCTCCCAAAGTGCTGGGATTACAGGCTGAGTCACCGAGCCTGGCCTTCACTAAGCAAATATTAAACTCTATGTTATCAGGGAGGCAATTTACTGCATGGGAGACAGCACAGCTAAAGGGGAGTTTTGGGGAGAAAGAGGTTTTTCTGTCCTGGTGTGAAAATAAACAGAGGGATTAGTACACACACTCTACAGATAAATATAGCCATTTCCACACTGGGCTGTACCTACAAGAGGGCAATGGGAGATTCTCACCCCTACTACCAGTGACCCTCCCAAATGCCCTCGCTTCTTGCTGGGATATAAGCAGTCTGAATCTGGAGTCTTTAGACAGACTTCAGGTATCTGGGGAACCATGATAATTTGTGAGTAAAAGCTTGTGCTGTGTATTTCTGGGGCTAAAATCCGTAGTCTCCATCAGTCTCTCAGAAGGATCAGTGACCCCTCCCCAAAGGTTAAGAGTCATTGATTTTTCTCACCAGAAATTAATAAGAACAGTCATCTTTTGGGAGAGGGGCTGATGGGGGAAGGGAAGATTTTTTATTTTTAATTCTGGACCTTTCTGAACTGTTTGAATTTTCTTATTTATTCATTTATTTTGGAGTCAGGGGAGTCTCATTCTGTTGCCCAGACTGGAGTGCAGTGGCACAATGGCAAAATCATGGCTCACATCAGCCTTGAACTCCTGGGCTCAAGCAATGCCCCACCTCAGCCTCCCGAGTAACTAGGACCACCACACCCGGCTAATTTTTGATTTTTTTTTGGTAGAAAAGAAGTCTCGAATTCCTGGGCTTAGGTGATTCTCCCACCTAGGCCTCCCAAAATGCTGGGATTACAGGCATGAACCAGTGTAACCATGCCTGAACTGTCTGAATTTTTTAACCATGAACATATAGTAAGTTTCATTGAAAAATAATGTTATTAGGAGTTATCTGGGTGGTGAGATAATGGGCCCTTTTTAGATTTGTCTTTATACCTCTTCATGTTAAACAAACACAAATACTAACAACTGATTAAAAAAACCCTGATAGTATCAGCACACACACACAAATCCCTCCCTTATGCAAAGTTCATCCTCTATTATGTAATATATACACTTCCTATGAACCACTGGCCTCAATTCAGTAAAACTTGCATACCAAGTAGACAAAATGGAAAAGAAAAGGGCAGACAGTTTCAAGTCTTTCAACTCAGACACATTAAAAACGTCAAGTGCTATAGGTACATGTCATTCATCATATACACTGTCCTCTGCATTCGTGTCCCGGCCAAAGGGCTCGCTGTTGGCGTTTGAAGCTCAAAGCGAGGGAACGAAGGACGGGGTTAAATCCACTACTGTCTCCCCACGCACTCTAGTAATTACTCTATTTCCACGTCATGTTTCCGGGTGTGTGTGTCCCGGCTCACGCAGAAACTGAAGTTCAAAGCAGGCGGAGTCACCCAGATAATTTTTGTTGTCCCCTGTAACTCAGTTCAGGAGTTGGGCCCCTTGAGGATCTGAGGACTGTCTGACTTGCTTATTCTCGCGTGGTAAGAGGCTCTCAACCTCGCCCCACGTGGTGCTCAGGGCCTAGAAAAGAGCCAGCGGGCAGGAGGGAGCTGTATCAGGGGCATTTAAAGTGTCTTGACGTCACGCACTGCCAGGAACTCAGCTGAGTTTTCAGCAGGACATTCCGGTCATTTTACCTCCCTCCCCCCGGGCTTCTGTGCCCACAGCCTTGACTCTTTCCTCGCCGTCGCGGAGGGAGGAACACCAAGCCTTCGGAACAGCCAGCAAAGGGGTGTTCCCAGCAGGCCCTTGGCCCCGCCCCTTCTCTAGTTGCTGTCTTTATTGGTCCGTGGGCGGGGCTTTGGAGGTAAAGCCTAAGCACGGTGGCCTCCGGATGGCCAAATAGGCTGGCAGTTCATGAATTATTCATGAAGGCGTGCCTTGGCGGGGCTGGGGCTGGGCGGGGATTGGCTGGAGGGGCTGTAATTCAGCGGTTTCCGGAGCTGCGGCGGCGTAGACTGGAGGGGGAGTTAGGGGTTCCGACGTCGCTGCCGAGCGAACGCGCCCCAGCCGGATCCTTGACGAGCACCCCAGCTCGGCGCCGTCTTTCCGCGTCGGCTGGGAGAGGCCCCGCGGCCTGAGAGAGACCCGCCGCCCGCACCCGGAGCTAGCGCAGACGCGGCCTGTCGCCGCCGCCGGAGAAACAGGTGAAGGGGGTGCAGGGTGGGGCCGCCTCCCCCAATCTCCCCTGGCCTGGGGACTCCTGGGGGCGCCGCAGAGGCCGGGAGCCTCTGGACTGTTGGGGGCAGTTGGGGATGGACGCGTCAGTGGGGCCGGGAGGGCTGTGAGGAGACACGGGGGTCGCCTTGGGGGACAACTCCCAGGGATGACAGGAGCGGGTCTCGGAGATACAGGGGGCGCTGGAAGGAAGTTTCTTTCTCCCGAGGAAAAGTGAGTAGGAGCTCGTGGGCAGGACTGCGGGGCGAGGGCACACTAGGTCGGGGGGGCAGGAGTGAGGGACAGCCCCCTGACTTCCTGCTCCCTGGGACTCTGGGAACGCCGCGGCCGCGAGAGCGACTGTCACGCCGGTTGGGGGGTGGGGTTGGAGAGAGGAGCCTCCTCCCGCCCCAGCGGCGGTTCCCGACCGAGCCATTTCCTCCGCCTTGCTGTGCTCCCGCTCCTTGGGGACCCAGCCATGCCTCCCTGGAGGAAGGAATAGGTGTCTTCCCCCAGCAGCTCACGGATTGGTGGTGGGTTATTGCCTAAGAATCAAGTTTCCTGTAGGGAAATTGACAGACTGGTTCTCTTTCTAAATTCCCTCCCATCTTTCTCTAGGTTAAGTCGTGCTTGCCCCTGCCCTTGCTTAAAAAAAATAATGAGACAAAATAAAACTCCCGTTAAGGCAACTCTAGAGAGAAATCAACTTCTTGACATTGTTCTTTTATAAACACCTGGTAAACTTGGCCAGAAGATAAATAATTGAGCCATTGCATTTACTGGATTGTGGTGTTGCTTAATTGCATAGGACAGAATGAACCAATCGAGTGTGGGAGTTTTCTGTCTCAGAGCCAAGGTCTTGGGTAAATGCAGAGGAGAGAGAAACAAAGGCTGGCCTTGGCAAAGCCATGTGTGCAAACTTTACCTGTGTTGGGGGGGTGTGGTTGCACTTAATCTAACCAAATGCAAACTGTCGCCTAAGTTGCTTTTTTCGTGTTTAATAAGTATCACTCTGTGTTATATCAAGTGGTTGTATGTGTGGTGACAAAATCAGTGGTTAGCCGTTTTTTCTTATTAAAAAATGTATATAGTGTGTACCTGCTGATTTTTATTGTGTGTGCAACTAAGGATTTATTTAGTAGGTGCCTGGGTTGTAAATTTTTGTCTGGCTGTGCGGTTAAAGCATTGGTTTGAATAAATCAAAGCCATGAGTTATCTCAGTCTTTTATACGTGTGGATTTGGACTGTGTTGTGACTTAATTAGTTAATTCAGTCAATTTTCTATTTTATTTTATGTTATATATGTCTGGATTCCCTGAGTCAACACATCTATTTCCTTATTATACATACCAGACTGGAGTGTTAGCAGAATTTTTGTTCAGATATTTGCATAGTGGGCTAGGGGAGGGAATTTAAAAAAAATTGTTGCAGATGGTAGAGCATGGATTTTAGTTTCTGTATTAGCACACCCATCATAAAGAATGATTAGCAAATTAATGAATCTTTTGTTGTTTTAATGTTGTGTGCCTGTAGTTGTGACTACTAGGGAGGCTGAGGTGGGAGGAGCACTTACTTTAGCCCAGGAGTAGGAGTCCAGCCTGGGCAAATGGGCAACACAGTGAGATTCTGCCCATTACACTTGATCCTCAAAGGGTTTGTGAGGTAGGTAGTTTCACAAAGTGTTAACCCAATTTTGTAGATAAGGAAGTTGAGGCCAAAGGAACAAGACAGCAGAATGTCATAGTGGTGAACTTGGACCTTCTGTATGATTTGTGTTGTGTTTTTTTGTTTTTTATTTTCCTTGAGTCAGAGTCTCACTCTGTCTTCCAGGCTGGAGTGCAGTGGCACGATCATGGCTCACTGCAGCCTCGACCTCTTGGGCTCCTTTTGCCTCAGCCTCTTGAGTAGCGTGAGTAACAGGCACATGCCACTATTCCGGGCTAATTTATTTTTATTTTTTTTTTGTAGATATACGGTCTCCCTATGTTGCCCAGGATGGTCTTAAACTCCTGGGCTCAAGTAATTTTCCTACCTCGGCCTCTCAGAGTGCTAAGATTACGGGTGTGAGCCACTGTACCTGGCTGGTGTGTGTGTGTGTGTGTGTGTGTGTGTGTGTGTGTGTGTGTGTTTAAGGATCGATACTTAAGTATTGGGTTTTGATTTAGAGTAAATGTAGGCATTATTCTACTGGGAAAAGTAGGCCTTATTCAGCTGGGAAAAGTGTCAGTGAAACTCATATATATGGACAGTAAAATACCACCAATGGGCTGAAAGACTGCACGGGTGATACATGTTCAATAAACAGGTGAAAAAATAAGTACAGAGAGAGCTTGTTTAGGTTAATTTTCTATCTAACTGCTATGTCTAACTTGGGAAGTAATTAACCGTTTTTAGGCAGCATAATTTACCATCTGAATTTAGCAGTTTGCTAATAGAAAGAGATACTCGGGCACGGTGGCTCACATCTGTAATCCCAGCACTTTGGGAGGCACAGGTGAGAAGATTGCCTGAGTTCAGGAGTTTGAGATCAGCCTGAGCAACATGGCAAGACCTCATCTCTACAATAAATCAAAGAATTAGCCAGGCATGGTGACGTGCGCCTGTGGCTCCAGCTACTTGGGTACTTGGAAGATTGGGGGGAGGGATCCTCGGAGCCCAGCAGGTTGAGGCTGTGGTGGCTGTGATTGTGCCACTGCACTCCAGCCTGGATGGCAGAGTGAGACTCTGACTCAAAAAAAAAAGAGATACTTATTTAGATACCTTTTAGGTGAAGGGCAGTTGTGACCTAAATGTCACCTAAACCATGGTGCCTTGTGGCTTGATCAGTGGTCATTTGTACTCTGGAAAGTTGTTTTCTTTTCTTTTTCTTTTTTTTTTTTGAGTTGGAGTCTCACTCTGTCACCCAGACTGGAGTGCAATGGCCACTCCCAGCCACCGCAGCCTCTACCTGCTGGGCTCCGGCGATCCTTCTGCCTCAGCCTTCCAAGTAGCTGGAACTACAGGCGCGTGCTACCACGCCCGGCTAATTTTTTATTTATTGTAGAGATGAGGTCTCGTCAAGTTGGCCAGGCGGGTCTCGAACCCACAGGCTCAGGCAATCCACTCACCTTGGCCTCCCAAAGTGCTGGGATTACAGGTTGAGCCACTGAGCCCGGCCAAGTTTTCTCTTCCCTGCATCTGTGTGTCTTGACATTCAGCTGTGAGATGGGGCAGAGGTGGTGGCCATCATTCCAGACACCTGAGCCCAGCACCTTTTTAGCTTATGGTTTTCTCAGAGGTGATGTGCCAGTCAACAAATATTTACTTTTTGCAACTTTGTTCACAGAAATTGCAGTCTACCGGAACACCTAATACATTTTTTAGTCCTCCAGTGCAACATGTTGTCATCAGAGGGAGGGTGCTGTCCAGAAGGTAGCTATGAGACATAAAAGAAGATACAGCACAGATATAGACTATTCCCACCATCATAGGATGTTCCACTGTATAGTACTGCATTGAATGCTCCAGGGCTTCAGAGGAAGGAGAGGTTAGGAGGCCTGGAGTTGACTAGAAAGTCTTTTCGCCAAAGGAAGGATTCGAACTGGTCTCAAGGTGGAATTTAATAGGTATAAAGAGCCAGGCTCAGTGGCTCAGCCTGTAATCCCGCGCCTTTAGAAGGCTAAGGTGAGTGGATTGCCTGAGACCGTGGGTTCGGGACCCGCCTGGGCAGCGAGACCTCATCTCTACAATAAATCAAAAAATCAGCCGGGCGTGGTAGCGCATGCCTGTAATTCCGGCTACTCAGAAGGCTGAGGCGGAAGGATCGCCGGAGCCCAGCAGGTCGAGGCTGCGGTGGCTGGGAGTGGCCACTGCACTCCAGTCTGGGCGACAGAGTGAGACTCCAACTCGAAAAAAAAAAAAAAGAAAATAGGTATAAAGAATTAGGGGTGAGGAGGCATGGGGATGTAACACAAATCCTGATAGATTAGGATTTGTGTAGAGAAAAGTAGAGAAGTGCTTACTTCTAAAAGGCATTGAATGCCAAACCAAGGAATTTCTGTTCTGTTCTTTTGTAGGGGAAGCTTTTTTCTTTTTTTGAGTAGTAGTCTCACTCTGTTGCCTAGGCTGGAGTGCAGTGGCACTCTCACAGCCACTGCAGCCTCGACCTGCTGGGCTCAGGTGATCCTTCTGCCTCAACCTTAGAAGTAGCTGGAACTACAGGCGTGCTACCATACCCGGCTAATCTTTTGATTTATTATAGAGATGAGGTCTCGCCAAGTTGCCCAGGCTAGTCTTGAACCCCTGGACTCAGGCATTTCTCTTACCTGTGCCTCCCAAAGTGCTGGGATTATAGGCTTGAGCCACCACATCCAGTCTACATGTGTCCTTTGAACTGGAGTCTGACAGCATGACACAAGGGAGATATCCTGACGTATTTGATTGGGTATTTTGATTGAAAAAAACATAGTGTGATTAAGTGCAGAAGTTTTGTTTTGTTTTGTGTTTTAGAGACAGGGTCTTGCTTTGTCACCCAGGCTGGAGTACATGACTGGCTGCAGCCTCCACCTCCTGGGCTCAACACCCTCCCTCCTCAGCTTCCTGAAGTGTTGGGATTATGGGATTATGGACTTGAGACACACTGCACACCCATGCCTGGCCCTCAGAAGTGCTTTTTGAGGATTTTGGATTGGCTACAGATCACCACTCACATTTTATGTCTTTCATATTGAAAAATTTGACCATAACTTTTGGGTCATTTGTAAAAACCACTAAAAGAGCACTTGAGGAGTATCCTGAAGTCCCAAAAATACAGCACAGATATAGACTATTCCCACACACTATTCTCTGTGTCCTAGAGCAGTCTCAGTGAGGTCTGGCAGGGTGACATTGCGGGCTGGCCTAGTCTTTGTAGATCATGGTGAAGGGAGTTAATCATCCTTATGTGCTTGTTGCTAGGCACAATGGCTTACTATGGTGCATTTTAGTCAGGATGGCCAAATCATATACTTTGGTGGTGTACTGAGATGTCTCCAGTTTTTAAAAGGAGTAACATTTAAAAGACTGAATTTCTGGCTGGGCGCGGTGGCTCAAGCCTATAATTCCAGCATGTTGGAATGCAGAGGTGAGAGAATTGCCTGAGTTTAGGGATTTGAGATCAGCCCATGCAACATGGTGACACCTCATCTCAACAGTAAATCAAAAAATTAGTGGGGCGTGATAGCACATGTCTGCAGTTCCAGCTACTTGGAAGGCTGAGGTGGAAGAGTCACCTGAGCCCAGAAGGTGGAGGCTGTGGTGACCCAGAGTGTGCCACTGCCCTCCAGCCCGGGCGACAGAGTGAGACTCCCAACTCAAAAAACAAAAAAAAACCAAAAACCTCTGTGGTGGCTCACACCTATAATCCCAGCACTTTGGGAGGCCAAGGTGAGAGGATTGCCTGAACCCGCTGGTTTGAGACCAGCCTGGGAAACTTGGTGAGACCTCATCTCTACAATAAATAAATAATTAGCCAGGCTTGGTGGTGTGTGCCTGTAGTTCCAGCTACTTGGAAGGCTGAGGCAGAAGATTGCCGGAGCCCAGCAGGTTGAGGCTGCGGTGGCCGTGAGCCGTTCCACTACACTCCAGCCTGGGCGACAGCATGAGACTCTGACTCAAAAAAAAAAAAAAGAAAACTGAATTTCTATTATGGTCATTTGTCATGTTAGGATTATCACAACTATTTTATTTTATTTTATTTTATTTTTTTAGTCAATGTCTCACTCTGTCACCCAGGCTGGAGTGCAGTAGTATACTCAGGTGATACTTCTACCTTAGCCTTCCAAGTAGCTGGAACTACAGACATGCGCCAGCACGACTGGCTAATTATTTTTTGATTTATAGTAGAGACGAGGTCTCACCATGTTGCCCAGGCGGGTCTTGAACCCGCGGGCTCAGGCAATCCACTCACCTCAGCCTTATCACAACTCTTAATTCAGATCAGCAAACATATTGAGAGCCAATTATTGTGCCAGGTGGGATCCAAGGATAAAGAAATATTGTCCCTGTGTTCCTGAAACTGGAGATGTTATGGGGACCAGGGTGTGTGCTGTGCCACTATGGACAGGATAGTAAGTTAAGCCTCAAGCTCTGGAGTCAGATAGATTTGGAATCGGATTGTGAATTTGCCATTTCCTAGCCAGAATTTGAGTTTTCTTAATCTGTAAAAGGAGGGGGTGATAACAGTACTTATCTTGTAAAGGTTGTTGAAGATTCAATAAGATAATGTAGGTTTGGTGCCCTGCCTCAAATCTGTAATCCCAGCACTTTGGGAGGCCGAGGCACGAGGATGTCTTGAACCTAGAAGTTGGATACCAGGCTAGACAATATAGTGAGACCTGGACTCTACAAAAAATTAAAACATTGGGCCAGGCGCGCGGTGGCTCATGCCTGTAATCCCAGCACTTTTGGGAGGCTGAGGTGAGAGGCTTGCCTGAGCCCTTGGGTTCAAGACCAGCCTGGCAACTTGGCAAGACCTTATTTCTACAACAAGTAAAAAAATTAGCCGGTATGGTGGTGCATACCTGTAGTTCCAGCTACTTGGAAGGCTGAGGCTGAAGGATTGCTTGAGCCCAGCAGGTTGAACCTGTGGTGGCCAGAAGTGTGCCAGTGCCCTTTAGCCTGGGTGATAGAGTGAGACTCCAACTCAAAAACAAAAACAAAAACAAAACAAAACTTAAAAATTAGCCAGGCATGGTGATTTGTGCCTATAGGCCTAGCTACTTGGGAGGCTGAGGCAGAAGGTAGAGGCTGCGGAGGCTGTGGTGTGCTGTGATCATACCACTGTACTCCAGCCTGGGCGACAGAGTGAGACTCCAACTCAAAAAAAAAAAAAAAAAAGATAATGTGGATACAATGGTTAGCATAGTGTCTGGAACTTTATAAGAGCTCAGTAAACTAAGTTCTTATTAAATATCCAATAAAAGAGATTAATTCTGTTCAGAGGTAAGTGAAAGGCTTTATCAGGTAGGAACATCTGAATAGGGTTTTGTAGGATGAATAGGAATTTTCTAAACAGAGTTGAGTGGTAAACATTTGCCTTCAAGGCTGAAACAGCATGAGTGTGCAGAGGCTTCAGACAGCATGATGTGTTCAGGTGTCCAGGTAGATGGTCTCTTTTTTTTTTTTTTTTTGAGTTGGAGTGTCACTCTGTCCCCCAGGCTGGAGTGCAGTGGCACACTCATGGCCACCCCAGTGTTGACCTGCTGGGCTCCGGTGATCCTCCTGCCTCAGCCTTCCAAGTAGCTGAAACTACAGGTGTGCACCACTATGCCCAGCTAATTTTTTTGACTTTATTTACAGAGATGAGGTCTCACCATATTGCCCAGGATGGTCTTGAACCTGTGAACTCACCTTGAACCTGTGCCTCTGCCTCCCAAAGTGCTGGGATTACAGGCATGAGCCACCATTCCTGGCTGGACATTCTTTTTTTTTTTTTTTTCGAGTTGGAGTCTCACTCTGTCGCCCAGACTGGAGTGCAGTGGCCGCTCCCGGCCACCGCAGCCTCGACCTGCTGGGCTCTGGCGATCCTTCCGCCTCAGCCTTCCGAGTATTACAGGCGTGCGCTACCATGCCCGGCTGATTTTTTGATTTATTGTCGAGATGAGGTCTCGCTGCCCAGGTGGGTCTCGAACCCGCGGGCTCAGGGAATCCACTCACCTCAGCCTCCCAAAGGCGCAGGATTACAGGCTGAGCCACCGAGCCCGGCTGGACATTCTTAATGTAGTTGAACTAAACCTGAGGGCAAGGATGCCATGGAACCACAGCTCTCCACCTTCCTCTTCTATTAATAATTGGGTTTATATGTCATTAAAATAATTTGTTTTGTCTTGTTTACAAAAGTAATACACACTCTTATAAATAATTTAAATTTATAGAAATATAAAATATGTGTGTGTTACATATACCCTGTTGATAGTTTGGTGTCTTTTCCAGATTTTTTGGCATCTTTTCCTGTTTACCAATATATCTTGAACATATTTGTGAAAATTCCTTTTAACAGTCCAAGAAAAGAATAAAAAAGAAGGCACATCTGCCCCCAAAAGAAAATCATGTTTGTATCATCTATCATCTGGCTTTCCTTCCTGCTGTCCCCATTCATAAGAGCAAATGATTTCCCTCACCCCTGGACTTTTTTTTTTTTTGAGTTGGACTCTCACTGTCACCCAGGCTGGAGTGCAGTGGCATGCTCACGACCACTGCAACCTTGATCTGCTGGACTCAGGCCTTGACCTGCTGGGCTCAGGCGATCCTTTCGCCTCAGCCTTCCAAGTAAGTTGGAAATACAGGTGTACGCCACCACACCCGACTACTTTTTTGATTTATTGTAGAGATGAGGTGTCGCCCAATTGCTCAGGCTGGTCTCAAACTCATGGGCTCAGGCAATCCTTTCGCCTCCAGCTCCCAAAGTGTTGGGATTACAGGCGTCAGCCACCGCACCTGGCCACCCCTGGAGTTTTACCTGACCTTTGACTTTCAACTGCTTGGGCCCACGAGCTTATATTTCCAGCCTTTCTAAGGTAACTGTTACCCTAGTTCCAAAACACTTGGTCAGTATGTTTGGGGGTTTCATTGTCTAAAGTTCCCACGGGAATTAGATGAGTGGGCTATGAGGTTACACTCTTTGGGCTTCAATCCCAGATCTGCCACCGCTTAGAACTTGGCCAGGTTGCCTTAACTTCTCTGGGTTTCAGTTTCTGTCTCCACAAAATGTGGCTTCCACGATCACTTGAAGAGTAGTTGTGAGGATTAAGCTAGAAATACATATACTTTGGATAGTGTCTGGCAGATAGCTAACCTTCGAGTGCTAATAATAACTATTATTAAAAATGGTAATATCCCTCCAACTACAAAGTCGGGCAAGTTATGATTCACAGCAGCCATTAATGACCCAAAGGAGAGAAAGAGTAATTGTGAAATTTTAACCTCATGGGAAAAAAATCAATGAATAGAGGGAACGGGGATATACATTGCCGTGGAGGGGCTGGAGGTCGCCATGAAAAAGTTGCAGGCAAGGCGTCCTGCAAATTTCTGTCTACACAGATGCCCTGTGACAAGTCTTTTTGCATCTTCCAAAATCTATTGTTATATCCTAAGTGAGTCGGGGTCTCACTCTGTTGCCCAGTCTGGAGTGCAATGGCATGGTCACGGCTCACTGCAGCCTCCACCTCCAGGGCTCAGACAATCCTCCCACCTCAGACTCCCAAGTAGCTGCAACTACAGGCACATGCCACTGTGCCCAGCTAATTTTTTTTATTGAGAGGAGCTCTCACTATGTTGCCCAGGCTGGTCTTGAATTGGACTTAAGCAAATCGCCCGCTTCAACCTCCCAAAGTGCTGAGGCGAGAGGATTGCCTGAGTCCAGGGGTTTGAAACTAACCTGGGCAACTTGGTGAGACCTCGTCTCTATAATAAATTTTTTTTGAGTTGGATCTCACTCTGTCACCCAGACTGGAGTGCAGTGGCCACTCCCAGTCACCACAGCCTCTACCTGCTGGGCTCTGGCAATCCTTCCGCCTCAGCCTTCCAAGTAACTGGAACTACAGGCACGCGCTACCACGCCCGACTAATTTTTTTTTTTTTGAGTTGGAGTCTCACTCTGTCGCCCAGACTGGAGTGCAGTGGCCACTTCTGGCCATGCAGCCTCGACCTGCTGGGCGCCGGCGATCCTTCCGCCTCAGCCTTCCGAGTAGCTGGAACTACAGGCACGCGCTATCACGTCCGGCTAATTTTTGATTTATTGTAGAGCTGAGGTCTCATCAAGTTGCCTAGACATGTCTCAAATCTGCGGGCTCAGGCAATTCACTCACCTCAGCCTCCCAAGGCGTGGGATTACAGGCTGAGCCACTGAGCCCGGCTTAATTTTTTGATTTTATTGTAGAGATGAGGTCTTGCCAAGTTGCCCAGGCGGGTCTCGAACCCATGGGCTCAGGCAATCCACTCACTTCAGCCTCCCAAAGCGCAGGATTACAGGCTGAGCCAACGAGCCCGGCTAATAAATTTTTAAAAATTAGCTGGATGTGGTCATGTACTCCTGCAGTTCCAGCTATTTGGAAGGCTGAGATGGAAGGATCACCTGAGCCCAGCAGGTCAAGGCTGCTGGGGTGGCTATGAGCATGCCACTGCACTCCAGCCTGGGTAACAGAGTGAGACTCCAACTCAAAAAAAAAAACCAAAAAAACGAAAAACAACAAAAATGGATTATCACTCGAATGACACATCAAGTGCAGGCAGTAGTAAAGGTTTGAGGGGTCAGGGAGTGATTGAAGTTGAGTGTGTCTTGGAAGAAGCCCACAGCAGGAACCCTGTTTGAGGCAGGTTAGGAAGGTGGGAGTGAGGTGGTGCCCCAAGGGCGAGGGCGGTCTCTATGAAGGTGGGGACTGATGCTCAGCTGAATGACATGTCCCTTCAGGTCTGTGTGCGCGTGTGTACGTGTAAGATGTGTGTACATGTCAACGTATGTGAGTTGATGAGGGAGCAGAGCTTTATTTTCCTGTCCTGTAACTTCCCTATGCAAACTAGTCTGCATTCTGAGAAGCCTTGCAGTTGGAAAGAACCACTCAGCTTCTCCAGGAAACAGGTTCTCAGCCCCCTCCCCAGCTGTGAACTGGACGAGGCAGGAGAGAAGGCAGCGCGGTGGGGCAGGAGGAAGCCGGAAGGCGGCAGAGCTTGAAAGAGAAAGTGAACCTTCTGGTAAATAAACAGCCTCCCTGCCGTGGGGGAGGTGAGCAGATTATCAGGGGGATGTTCGGGTAGTTTTTGTGGCAGCCATTTCTGAAAAGTGATTAGGTTTAGCAAAGGTGAGCCTGGTGTAGGAAAACCCTGTCCTGGCTGGCGGCAGCTACCTGCTTTGGTGAGCTGTGGTGTCCTGACCTCTCCTGCTTCTGAGGGTCTCAGGTTTTGAGCCCGAACTTGAGCTGCTGCTCAGGTGAGAGCTTCCTAAAATGCATGTTTTTCACCTCTTTTCTTATGTGAATTTTGTTTTCCTTTTTTAGCAAAATCCTTTTCCAGCAGAATCTTTAACACTATGAGGCCTTGCCTTTGTTTTTTCCTTCTTAAAACCCAGATGTTAGCTGTGTAATGACCTCGCCCCTGTGCCAAAAAGTATAAACACTCAGGATCGCATTGGGTTAGCATTAAAATGGTCAGCCCTTGAATTTTTTTTCTACTTGTGGTTTAGACACAATAAATATTTAATCTCAGAGTGAATTGCCCGGACAAATCAGCTTTGAATTTGGGCCTCTTTTCATCGGTATGTTTAGGTAAAGGAAGTTTATTGACACACTAACCAAAATTAAACATAATTAGGGTGGTAACTCATACATAAGGGCAGGTGGAGTGTTTGGAACATTCTGGAGCCAAATGTCTGTGCTTATTCTTACTCCTCTGTGTCAACTGCCCCTTTTCCTTCGAATGGGTAAGAGCAGACTGCCAGTGGCCAGTAGCACATGCGCCCTGGAGGACTCTAATGACGATAGTGGAGATTCCTAGGTTCATAGAACTGTCTTAAGATTTCTGTTCTCAGGTGTACCCCCATGGTGCAGGATGTCACAGTGTGTGATGGGGATGGGGGCATATGGGAACTCAGTGTACTTTCCGTTCAATTTTTTTCTTTTTTTTGAGTTGGAGTTTCAGTCTGTCGCCCAGACTGGAGTGCAGTGGCACGCTCCCGGCCACTGCAGCCTCAATCTGCTGGGCTCTGGTGATCCTTCTACCTCAGCCTTCCAAATAGCTGGAACTACAGGCGCACACTACCACTCCCGACTGGTGTTTTTGATTTATTGTAGAGACGAGGTCTTGCCAAGTTGCCCAGGTGGGTCTCGAACCCGCAGGCTCAGGCAATCCACTTGCCTTGGCCTCCCAAAGTGCTGGGATTACAGGCTGAGCCACCGAGCCCGGCCCCGTTCAATTTTTCTGTGAACCTAAAACTGCTCTAAAAAATCAAGTTTATTAATTTTTTATTTTGAGTTGGAGTCTCACTCCATCGCCCAGGCTGGAGTGCAGTGGTATGCTCATGGTCACCCCAACATCGACCTGCTGGGCTCCAGCCATCCTTCTGCCTCAGCCATCCAAGTAGCCAGAACTACAGGCACATACTACCATGCCCAGCTAATTTTTGATTTATTGTAGAGACGAGGTCTCACCAAGTTGCCCGGGTTGGTCTCGAACCCGTGGACTCACACAACCCACTTGCCTCGTCCTCCCAAAGTGCTGGGATTGCAAGCTGAGCCACCAAACCCAGCCTAATTTCTTAATTTCTAATAGATATAACCTCCAATAACCTCCTCTCGCCTTGGCCTCCCAAAGTGCTGGGATTATGGGCTTGAGCCACCTCGCCCAGCCTGGTCTAAAGATTTAGCATGCAATTCTTTGGGTTATTTGCTTAAAAAAGAAGGAAGATTCTATGGCTATGCCTCTGAGTGCCTGATTTTGTGCCTCATGTCCACAGGGTTTAGAAATAGCTTTTGTTTTGGAGGTGAATGTCAGTGGTTGAGTAGACATGTAAATAAGGGAAAATGCTTTAGATATTTCTTTTTATTTTGTTTTACTTTTCTTAATATTTATGGACCTGGATTTTTTTTTTTTTTTTTGAATTGGAGTCTCACTCTGTCACCCAGACTGGAGTGCAATGGCCGCTCCCGGCCACCGCAGCCTCGACCTGCTGGGCTCCGGCAATCCTTCCGCCTCAGCCTTCTAAGTAACTGGAACTACAGGTGCGTGCTACCACACCCGGCTAATTTTTTGATTTATTGTAGAGATGAGGTCTCACCAAGTTGTCCAGGCGAGTCTCGAACCCGCGGGCTCAGGCAGTCCACTCACCTCAGCCTCCCAAAGCGCGGGATTACAGGTTGAGCCACCGAGCCCAGTTTGGACCTGAATGTTAATCAAGGATGGATTATGACTAACTAGAGTCATGACTTTACCAGACTAATACTTTGGTTTTACTGATAGACTATACAAAAACATATACTTCCTGACTGCTTGGATTAATTTCTAAAGACAGTTCTGGTAAATTTAAATTTTATAAGAAGTATTGATTTATTTCAGATGTGTCTTAATAAAGTAAACTTCCACTTATTACATGTAACATAAGTCAATTTGTCATTTTCCTTTTTTCTTGTAATTGTTTGTATAACAAGTTCAAAGAGAAATTTACTTGTCACAGATCATATAGTAGAGATAAAATTTATTTTATTTTTTATTGTTCATGATTTTATTTGAACTCCTACACAATTTTCAGAAGGAATAATGTTATTTGTAAATTTTTATTGCAGACAGTTATAAAGCTTTACAACTTTGGATACCTCAATACATATTCATTTTTTTCCTTTAAATATGTTTAAAATCTTTAAAATGGTTTTAATTACCTTTTTTTTTTTTTTTTTTGAGTTAGTCTCACTCTGTCACCCAGGCTGGAGTGCAGTGGCACGCTCACAGCTACTGCAGCCCCGACCTGCTGGGCTCAGGCAACCCTTCCACCTTAGCCTTCCAAGTAGCTGGAACTACAGATGTATGCCACCACGCCTGGCTAGTTTTTATTTTGATTTATTATAGTGACGAGGTCTTACCAAGTTACCCCGTCTGGTCTCGAGCCCTTGGGCTCAAGCAATCCTCTTGCCTCAGCCCTCAAAGTGCTGAGATTACAGACAGGCCTGACCACCTCGCCTGGCCTTATTTACCATTTTTTTAATGTTCATGTAAATGGCCAAGAGCATCAAAGTAAAATTTGAAAACAGATAATTTGCTTCACTAGCCTGGGAGTTTGAGGACTCCATTTGTGTTCTGGCTATACCGTCTGTTCTGTGTGTCCTCATCTGTCCATGGGAATAACACCTACTTGAGAGAGAGGGTGTTTGCATTATCTTGACCATCTTGGCTGAGTGGTGTTTCAGGCCAGGTTCTGTATGGGTGTGATTTTTAGAATTAGATCATGAATTACCCCCAACATCAGCTGGAACAGTGTTTCTAAGTTCTCTCTAAGCATAGGTTCTCTTTCTAAGCCTTGGTCACTCCTTCACTTGCATTGTCAGGTTATAATTTCATGAGTTGTGGAGTTTTTTAAACTTTTTCTCGTGAGGAACCCAATGGATAAGATCAACTGTTCTCTGAAGAGTGGGCGCATCATTCAAAGCTGTGATGTACAGTGAAGTCACTTAGTTTTCTTTTTGAGTCGGAGTTGCACTCTGTCACCCAGGCTGGATTGCAGTGGTATGCTCACGGCCACCCCAGCGTTGACCTGCTGGGTTCTGGCGATCCTTCCACCTCAGCCTTCCAAGTAGCCGAACTACAGAGGCGCGCTGCCATGCCTGGCTAATTTTTGATGTAGAGATGAGGTCTCGCCAAGTTGCCCAGGCTGGTCTCGAACCCCTGGATTTAGGCACTCCTCTTACATGGGCCTCCCGAAGTGCTGGGATTATAGGCTGAGTCACCACACCCGGTGTCACTTAGTTTTCTAAGTATATTGTTCATTTTGATAAGACCTGCATAGAAAAGCTTGTCCAAGGGAGATAGCTGATTTTCCATCCTGAATATTACACTTTATGGATCAGATTTATCTTTTCAAAAACTCTTCCAGCTGGGCCCAGTGGCTTACGCCTATAATCTTAGCACTTTGGGAGGCAGAGGCATGGGGATTGCCTGAGCCCAGAGGTTCAAGACCAGCCTGGGCAACTTGGCGAGCTCGTCTCTACAATAATTCAAAAAATTAGCCAGGTGTGGTGGCGTGTGCCTGTGGTTCCAGCTACTTGAAAGGCTGACGTGGAAAGATTTCCTGAGCCCAGCATGTTGAGGCTGTGGTGGCCATGAGCATGCCACTGCACTCCAACCTGGGTGACTGAGACTCTGACTCAAAACAAACAAAAAACAAAAAAACTTTCATCAAGCTCAGTTAATGCATTTTTTTTTTTTTTGAGTTGGAGTCTCACTCTGTCGCCCAGACTGGAGTGCAGTGGCCGCTGCCGGCCACCACAGCCTTGACCTGCTGGGCTCCGGCGATCCTTCCACCTCAGCCTTCCAAGTAGCCAGAACTACAGGCGCGCGCTACCACGCCCGGCTAATTTTTTTGATTTTTTTTTTTTTTGTAGAGATGAGGTCTTGCCAAGTTGCCCAGGCGGGTCTTGAACCCGCGGGCTCAGGCAGTCCACTCACCTCAGCCTCCCAAGGCGCGGGATTACAGGTTGAGCCACCGAGCCCAGCAATGCATTTTTTTTTTTTTGGAGTCAGAGTCTCACTCTGTCACCCAGGCTGGTACAGTGAGTACACACTCACGGCTACTGCAGTCTTGACCTGCTGGGCTCAGGTGATCCTTTCGCCTCAGCCTTCCAAGTAGTTGGAACTACAGGCGTGCGCCACCATGCCCGGCAATTTTTTATTTATTTATTGTAGAGACAAAGTCTCACCAAGTTGCCCAGGCTGGCCTCAAACCCCTGGGCGCAGGCAATCCTCTTGCCTCCGCCTCCTAAAGTGCTGGGATTACAGGTGTGAGCCACCATACCCGACTTAATGCATTTTCAAAATAAATAGGCTTTATTTTTTAGAGCAGTTTTAGATTTACAGAAAAATTGGGTGGAAAGTACAGAGCGTTTCCTTTAACCCCTACTCTCCCTCTTCTACAATTTCTCCTATTATTAATATCTTGCATTAGTATAGTACATTTGTTGAAACTGAGCTAATATTGATATGTTATTAACTAAAGTACATCGTTGACATTACAGTGTTGCACGTGCTGTATATGATGTGTATCCACCACTATAATATCATACACAATAGTTTCACTGCCCTAAAAATCCCGTGCTCCACCTATTTGTCACTCTCCTGAATGACTGGCAACTACTCATCTTTTCTACTGTCTCCATAGTTTTGTTTTTTCCAGATTGTCATAATTGGAATCATACTGTGTGTATCTCCTTTTCAGATTGCCTCTTTCACTTAGTGATATGCATTCAGGCTCTTCCATGTCTTTTCTTTCTTTGAGAAGCCACAGCAGGAGTATACCTTGAGGCTAAGAGTTCGAGAATTTTTTCTACAAAAAAATTAAAAAATTAGCCAGACACCTCTATAGTCGTAGCTATATATTGGAATCTCACTCTGTTGCCCAGGCTGGAGTACATAGGCATGATCATGGCTCACTGCAGCCTTGACTTCCTGGGCTCAGACAGTCCTTACACCTCAGCCTCCCCAGTAGCTGGGACTACAGGCGTGCACCACCACGCCTAGCTAAATATTTTTGTTGTTGTTGAGTCAGAGTCTTACTCTTTCACCCAGGCTAGAGTGCAGTAGCATGCTCGTGGCCACTGCAGGCTCGACCTGCTGGGCTCAGGCGATCCTTCCGCCTCAGCCTTCCATGTAGCTGGAGCTACAGGTGAGAGCCACCATGTCTGGCTAATTTTTTTGTTTGGTCCTGACTTATAATTTAATGGCTCTACAGGCCCCGTTCTCATTTCTGCTACTCACGGGTCCACTGCTCTGCGGTCATGGTTTTCTGTTCAAAGGCATGGATGTGCGAAACCCCTTTGGCTAGGGACGCGTTCACCAGCTGGTGTCTCTGGAGTAGTGGCTTCCCCTCGAACTTGGTGGACACCACCAGGACTCGGAAGCCGGACGCGGAAGCCGGATGCGGGGCGATTGAGGGTCCTGTCCTCCACCTCTACGGGCTCCGCCTCCAGGTCCCGCTGTACCTTCTCCCGCAGGTATTCTGCGCTGAGTTCCACAGCAGCAACCCAGCAGGGACTGAACCTCAGCCTGGATACCGGCCATACCACCTTCCACCAGTACAGGAACCACTTCCGCTGGGCTCCCTACTTCCGCCCTTAATAGGCATCTGTAACGCAACACTTCCACCCTCGAGTAGCCTGGCTAATTTTTTGGTTTATTGTAGTGACAAGATCTTACTGTGTTGCCAAGGCTGGTCTTGGAACCCTGGGCAATCCTCTCACCTCTGCTTTCTAAATTGCTGGGATTACAGGTATGAGCCACTACGCCTGGCAAATTTAAAATTTTTTTTGCAGAGATCAGGTCTTCTTATGTTGCCCAGGCTGGTCTGAAACTCCTGGGCTCAAGCAGTTGCCCTGCCTCGGCCTCCCAAAGTGCTGGGATTACAAGCATCCCTGGCCTTTTATGAACTTTCATGGCTTGAGAGCTCATATTTATGCTCACTGGTGAGTACTACTCTGTTGTATGGATACGGCACATTTTGTTATCCATTCACCTCATGAACATCTTGGTTGCTTCTAAGTTTTGACAGTTATGAATAAAGCTGCATTATTTTTTTTTGAGTTGGCGCCTCACTCCATCTGTCGCCCAGGCTGGAGTGCAGTGGCACACTCACAGCCATCCCAACGTCCACCTGCTGGCCTCCAGTGATCCTTCTGCCTCCGCCTTTCAAGTAGCCGGAACTACAGGCAAGTACTACCATGCCTGACTAATTTTTGATTTGTTGTAGAGACAAGGTCTTGCCAAGTTGCCCATACTGTTCTCAAACCTGCGGGGTCAGGCAGTCCACTCACCTCGGCCTTCCAAAGTGCTGGGATTAGAGGCTGAGCCTCTGAGCCTGGCTGAATAAAGCTGCTATTAACATCCATGTGTAGGTTTCTGTATAGATTTAATTTTTCAACTCCTGGATAAATACCAAGGAGTACAATTGCTAAATCATGGGGTAAAGTCTCTATAGTTTTGTAGGGAAACTGCTAGACTCTCTTCAAAGTGATTGTACCACTTTGCATTTCCACCAGCAGTAGATGAGAGTTCCTGTTGCTCCACATCCTCATCAGCATTTGGTGTTGTCAGTGTTTTGAACTTTAGCCATTTTATTTATTTATTTTGTTTTTCGGGGGTTTTTTTTTTTTTTTTGAGTTAGAGTCTCACTCTGTCACCCAGACTGGTGCAGTGGCCGCTCCCGGCCACTGCAGCCTCGACCTGCTGGGCCCCGGCGATCCTTCCGCCTCAGCCTTCCAAGTAGCTGGAACTACAGGCATGTGCTACCACGCCCGGCTAATTTTTGATTTATTGTAGAGATGAGGTCTCGCCAAGTTGCCTAAGCAGGTCTGGAACCCGCAGGCTCAGGCAATCCACTCACCTCGGCCTCCCAAAGTGCTGGGATTACAGGCTGAGCCACCGAGCCTAGCCGTTTTTCAGTTTTTTTGAGTCAGAGTCTCACTCTGTGGCCCAGGCTGGAATGCAGTGGCATGCTCATGGCCACAGCAACCCTGACCTACTAGGCTCAGGTGATCTTTCTGCCTCAGCCTTCCAAGTAGCTGGAACCATAGACATGTGCCACCATGCCAGACTAATTTTTTGATTCACTATAGAGGTGAAGTCTTGCCATGTTGCCCAGGCTGGTCTTGAGCCCTGAGCTCAGACAATCCTCTCGCCTCCACTCCCAAAGTTCTGGGATTGCAGGTGTGAGACACCATGCCTGGCCAGATTTTAGCCATTTTAATAGCACAAAGTAGTATCTTTTTTTGTGTGTCATAGTTTCACTTTGTAGTCCAGGCTGGAGTGCGGTAGCATGCTTATAGCCACCACAACCTCTATCTGCTGGGCTCAGGTGATCTTTCTGCCTTAGCCTATCGAGTAGCTGGAATTGCAGGCAGGTACCACCACACCTGACTAATTTATTGATTTATTGTAGAGGTGAGGTCTCTCCAAGTTGCTGGTCTCAAACCTGTGGGCCCAGGCAATCCGCTCACCTCAGCCTCCCAAAGTACTAGGATTATAGGCATGAGCCACACTGTACCTGACCGGCATCTTATTGTTTGAATTTTTAAATCCCTATTGGCATTTGATGTTCATTTGCCATCTGTATATCCTCTTTGGTGAAGTGCCTTTTCAGATTTTTTGCCCATTTAAAAATTGGGTGTTCTTTTATTTATTTATTTATTTATTTATTTATCAGAGTCTCGCTCTGTTGCCCAGGCTGAAGTGCAATGGCACGCTTACATCCACTGCAACCTTGACCCAGGTGATGATGATCCTTCCGCCTCAGCCTTCCAAGTAGTTGGAACCATAGGCATGTGCCACCATGCCCAACTAATTTCTTTTCTTGTTTTTGTTTTTTTTTAAGGCAGAGTCTTGCTCTTTTGCCCAGGCTGGGGTGCAGTGGCATGATTATTTATTTATTTATTTATTTATGAACTATAGTTCACTGCAACTTTGAATTTCTGGGCTCAAGTGATCCTGCCACCTCAACCTCCTGAGTAGCTACGACTATAGAGGTGTCTGGCTCATTTAAAAAATTTTTTTGTAGAGACAGGGGTCTCTGTGTTGCCTAGCCTGGTCTCAAACTCTTAGCCTCAAGTGATACTCTTTGTTTGGCTTCCACAAATGCTCAAATTAGAGGCTTGAGCTACCACATCAGCCTATTTTCTTATTGTTGTGACTTTTAAGAGTTCTTTGTATATTTTTGATTTATATTGTTATTCTTCCTTTAAAAAATTTGAGCTGGCATAACATTTTCTTCTAGAATTCAAGTCCATTTGTACGAGGGACAAAGAAATGAAGTACTTGAGTCTCTCTCTCTCCCGTAGTTTCAGAATGTCCTGTGTGTAGAGAAGGCTGGTCATGGGCCACAGCCTGGAATACAGACTTAGACACTGGTCTTTATGTTTCAAGTAATCACTCTGCTCTTACACGTGGTCTGCTGGATAGAAGATTCGTTTCTTCCTAAGGTCTGGAGATTTCTGAACCTAGGTGGATTGGAACAGTAGAGAAATAGTCTTTTGGAGGAGGAGAATCACTATTTCCAGACGTCATTCTTCTTGGGCTCTTTGCATGCACTTTGTATGTGTGAGTCAGATTAAAGGACAAAAGTCTCCAAGGGGGTCCTAGAAGCCTTTAAGGCAGCCAGTGCTGGCAAGAAAAGTAATGAGAATGGCTTGAGTGCCTTTGTGGACTTCCTGTGGATTTGTCTTGGGGTTCTGAATTGTTAACCTAATGAGTAAGTTTTGACTGAGTTAAAAAAAAATTTTAAAAAGAAGCCTTCGCCTAGTGAAAGGAAGGACTGGGCTGGTGGGCTGGAGCATCTCGTCTCTGGGGATGTCTGCATTGCCAGATTGATGGACATTACTCTTGTGCCATTTTGTCTACCTCTTAGTGGTATTAGACTCAGTCGAACTCTTCTTTTTTCTTGCAACACTGCCTTCTCTTGGCTTCTGTGACTATATATATATATATATATATATATATATTTTTTTTTTTTTTTTTTTTTTTTACATCAGAGTCTCTGCCGCCCAGGCTGGAGTGCAGTGGCATGCTCATGGGCATGCTCATGGCCATCATAGACTCATCCTGCTGAGCTCAGGTGATCCTTCTTCCTCAGTCTTTCAGGTAGCTGAAACTACAGGTACATGCCACCACACCTGGCTAATTATTTTATTTTTTAATTAATTAATTTATCTTTTGAGTTGGAGTCTCACTCAGTCGCCCAGACTAGAGTGCAGTGGCCGCTCCCGGCCACCGCAGCCTCGACCTGCTGGGCTCCGGCGATCCTTCCGCCTCAGCCTTCCGAGTAGCCGGAATTACAGGCATGCGCTACCACGCCCAGCTGATTTTTTTTAGATTTATTGTAGAGATGAGGTCTCACTGCCCAGGCGGGTCTCGAATCCGCCAGCTCAGTCAATCTACTCACCTCAGCCTCCCAAAGGCGTGGGATTACAGGCTGAGTCACCGAGCCAGGCTAATTTTTTGATTTATTGTAGAGACGAGACCTCACCAAATTACCCAGGCTGGTCTTGAACCCCTGAGCTCAGGTAATCCTCTTTCCTTGGCCTCCCAAATTGCTGGGATGACAGGCTTGAGCCACTGCACCCAGCTCTTCTCTTTTTCTGTATTCCATGTTACTTCATCTGTGACTTGCCTTTTAGTGTGATGAGGCGTTCACTACCCTGGTGACTACCACATGGGTGTCTTCACCCATGCATCTCTGGGCCTCCAATGCTGGCCTCTGCTGCCCACTTGACATTTTCCCTCACAGCCTGTGGTTGTGTCTCCAGAGCATAAGGCTTAAACTTTGTCTGCACAACTTGTGCCTCTCTCCATATCCGACTTCCCTGCCCGGGAAGGAATGGCTCCATTTACCCCGTCTGCAGACTGAAAATCCAGGCATATCTTCAGTTCCCTTCTCTCACACCTCTGCTTCTGTTCACATCAGCAAGTCCTGCCTGTTTCTCCTCTAAAGTTTTCTCAAATCCCTTTACATGTCTCATCCTGACTTCTCTTTCTGCTCTATGTCATACTGGATACCCTGAAAACCCACCTGTACAAAGCATTTAGAATTGCAGGGTGGCGCTGGGTGCCGTGGCTCATGCCTGCAATCCCAGCACATTTGGAGACGGGGGTGAGAGGATTGCCTGAGCCCACAGGTTTGAGACCAGCCCGGGTAACTTGGCAAGACCTTGTATTTACAATACATCAAAAAACTAACTAGACATGGAGGTGCGCACCTATAGTTCCAGCTACTTGGGAGGCTGAGGACGAAGGATCTCCCAGGAAGGATCGCCTGAGACTAATGTTTTCATTCATTGCACAGGGTATGAGATGTGTCCTTTCCAGTCTGGAAAGGGAAGTCTGTCTTATTTCTTTGATAATTCCTTTCTTGCCATTCTCCCCTGCTTTTTTTCTGAGACTCCTTTTGGTCAGATGTTGGATCTGGGGTGATTACCTGAGTTGGTTTGTGTGCTTTCCAGCCTCCTTCTATTTTCTTCCATTTTTTGTTGTTGTGGATTTATTCTAGGAGGTTTCCTTGACTCTGTCTTTCGACCTATTTTTTTTTTTTTTTTGAGTTGGAGTCTCACTCTGTGGCCCAGACTGTTGCCACAGGTAATCCTCTCATCTCTGCCCCTCAAAGTGCTAGGATTACAGGTGTGAACCACTGCACCCAGCCAAAATTTTTTTTAATTAAATAGGTTAGGCTGGGCTTGGTGGCTCAGCCTGTAATCTCGCGCTTTGGGAGGCCGAGGTGAGTGGATTACCTGAGCCCACGGGTTCAAGACCTGCCCGGGCAACTTGGCAAGACCTCATCTTTACAATAAATAAAAAATCAGCCGGGGTGATAGTGCGTGCCTGTAATTCCGGCCTGTAATACTCGGAAGGCTGAGGCAGAAGGATGGCCTTGAGCATGCTACTGCACTCCAGCCTGGGTGACAGAGTGAGATTCCAAATTAAAAAAAAAATTATGGAGATGGAGTCTTATCAAATTTGCCCAGGTTGGTCTTGAGCTCCTGGCCTCAAGCAGTCCTCTGGTCTTGACCTCCCAAGGTGCTGGGACTACAGGTGTCCGTTTATTGAATTTTATTTTATTTTATTTATTTGTTTTTTGATTTGGAGTCTCACTCTTGTCACCCAGGCTGGAGGACCGTGGCACGCTCACGGCCACTGCAGCATGGACTTGCTGGGCTCAGATGATCCTTCCACTTCAGCCTTCCAAGTAGCTGGAACTATAGGCACGCGCCACCACGCCTAGCTAATTTTTTGATTTATTGTAGAGATGAGGTCTCACCAAGCTGCCCAGGCTGGTCTTGAACCCGTGGGCTCGTGCAGTCCTTTCACCTTGACCTCCCAAAGTGCTGGGATTATAGGTGTGAGCTACTGTGCCCAGTCCCATTTATTGAATTATAAATTCTGTCTGTCATTTGCAGTTTCAAGAGCCTCTTTTTTCCAGTTGCCATTTTCATCTTCCTCTAATTTTTATTCTATTCCTGTTTAGTGGGTCTATTTGATCTCTCTGAGCGTATTATTTATAATTTTGTGAATCTTTTCTCTGTTCCTTGTATGCTCTGATTTCTGAGTTCCTTTGAGTTCTTCTTTATCACGTTGGAGGTTTTATTTATTTATTTTTGAGTTGGAGTGTCCCTGTCACCAGGCTGGAGTGCAGTGGCACAATTACAGCCATCGCAGCCTTGACCTACTAAGCTCAGGCGATCCTTTTGCCTCAGCCTTCCAAGTAGCTAGATTTACAGGCATGTGCTACCATGCCTGGCTAATTTTTGTTTTTTAATTGTAAAGACAAGGTCTCACCATGTTGCCCAGGCTGGTTTCGCCTCTGCCTCCTAGTGTTGGGATTATAGGTATGAGCCACCATGCCTGGCTGTAAATAGTTCTTTTTTTTTTTTTTGAGTCGGAGTATCACTCTTGTTGCCCAGACTGTCGCCCAGGCTGGAGTACAGTGGCACACTCACAGCCACCACAGTCTTGACCTACTGGGTTCAGATAATCCTCTTGCCTCTGCCTCCCAAAGTACTGGGATTTACGGGCTTGAGCCACCACGCCTGGCAATATGTCGTTCTTAATCTCAGCAACAAAATATTTCTCTTGAGGAGAATAACAACTGTGACCCCGTTTTTCTGACTGGCTAGGTGATTTTCTCTTTATAGTCAGACTTTTTTTCCTACCCTGACCATATTTTTCTAGTTGTGAAATTGAAGGACTTCCTCATGTTTCTGTTCATGTTGTGGTGGAAAGAACCCCAGACTTAAAGTCCAAAGGTTTGCTGATGGACATTCCTGCTGTCCGGGTCACTGGTCTGTTTCCATGGCTAAAAATGAGGAGGCTGGATTTATTTATTTATTTATATAAATCCACACCCAGCCTGGATTTATATTTCTTAAATCTCTCTAAAAAAAAAACAAAAACAAACCCAAAGTGCTTTTTGTTATTGAGTTGGAGCCCAAGTTTCTTGAGGATAAAGCTTTGAAAAGTAGGCAGTAGATTCACTGTTTATAGAAATTAAAATCTTTAAAGACATTGATTCTAGGTTGGGTCTTAGACCTATTAAATTGGGAATATCTCAAAATAAGCTTACACATCCAAGTGCTTTTATGTATGTGTATATGTGTGTGGGGGAGGAGGGGTTTTTTTTTTTTAGTTTTTTTTTTTTTTAAGTTTGAGTCTCACTCTATTGCCCAGGCTGGAGCGAGTGGCATGCTCACAATTTGCTGCAGCCTCGACCTCCTGGGCATGGGTGATCTTTCTGCCTCAGCCTCCCTAGTAGCTGGGACTATAGGCATGTGCCACCACATTCAGCTAATTTTTTGATTTTTTTGTAGAGACGAGTTCTCACTATGTTGCCCAGGCTGGTCTCAAACTCCTGGCTCAAGCAATTTTCCACCTTGGCCTCCCAAAGTGCTGGGATTACGTGTGTGAACAACCATGCTCTGTCTCCAAGTAGTTTTATGTTTTATGAGATGCCTCATTTTAGTATCTACATATCAATATTTAGTTATTGTCTACTTTCTTAGATTCTCAATAGGCACATGCCATGAAATCACCTCTTTTTGAGGACAATAGAATGCTTGAGGCCTAGTTTTTTTGTTTGTTTTTTGATAAATGTTTTGCTATGTTGTCCAGGCTGGCCTCAAAACTCCTGGGCTCTAGCGAGCCTCCTGTCTCAGCCTCTCCAGTAGCTGAAACTACAGGAGGGAACCACTGCTTCTGGCTAGAGGTTTAGATTTTAATATAAGCTCTTCTACTGAAAATTTTGTATGTTTGCTTTGCCACTTAGAGTGAATTTACAGGAATTATTGTACCTATTAGCTCATACTTAAGGAAAGGCAGTTTATGTTGCTATATGAAGTTAATTAGCCTTTATGGTACTTCAATTTTATCTTGCTAAAAGCATCTTACAAATTTTTATTTATTTATTTATTTATTTATTTATTTATTTATTTTGAGTCGGAGTCTCACTCTGTTGCCCAGGCTGGCGTGCAGTGGCTTGCTTATGGCCATCCCTGTGTCGACCTATTGGGCTCAGGCAATCCTTCTGCCTCACTCTTCCAATTAGCTGGAACCACATGTGTACACCACCACCATGTCCAGCTAATCTTTTGACTTATTGTAGAGATGACATCTCACCACATTGCCCAGGCTGGTCTCAAATCCCTGGGCTTAGGCAGTCCTCTTGCCTCTGCCTCCAAAGTGCTGGGATTACAGACGTGATCTACTGCACCCAGCTCAGTTTTTATTATTAAAAATAAAAAAGGGTGTTCTCTGCGGCAGCACAAATGCTAAAATTGGAATGATACAGAGAAGATTAGCCATGGCCCCTGCACAAGGATGACATGCAAATTCGGGAAGCGTTCCATATTTTTACTCAAAAAGCAGCCTTGGTCAGAGAGGCTCAGATGGAGGCTGTTCATTCTCTGCAATGTCTGCATTGTAAATAAAGCCTGAGTACTTGCTAAGGCAATCCTTGGGAAAAAAAGGGGGGGCTGGGCATGGTGGCTCACACCTGTAATCCCAGCACTTTGGGAGGCAGAGGCGAGAGGATTACCTGAGTCTAGGGGTTCGAGACCAGCCTGGCAACTTGGCAAGACCTCGCTGTATAATAAAAAAAAAAAATTAGCAAGGCGTGGTAGCGCATCCTATGGTTGGAAGCTACTTGGAAGACTGAGATGGGAGAATCGCCTGAGCCCAGCAGGTCCAGATGGTGGTAGCTATGAGCATGCCACTGCACTCCAACCTGGGTGACAGACTGAGATTCCTACTAAAAATAAATAAATAAATAAATAGATAGATAAATAAATAAATAAATAAATAAAATAAAAAAGGTTGGACTCAGTGGCTCATCTTTTAATCCCAGAATTTTGGGAAGCCGAGGTGAGTGGATTACCTGAGCCCGTAGGTTCAAGACCAGCCTGGGCAATTTGGTGAGACTTTGTCTCTACAATAAATAAAAAAGCCAGCCATGGTAGGACATGCCTGTAGTTCTGGCTACTTGGAAGGCTGAGATGGAAGGATTGCCGGAGCCCACCAGGTTGACACTGGGGTGGCTGTGAGCATGCCATTGCACTCCAGTCTGGGCGACAGAGTGAGACTCCAAGTTAAAAAAATTAAAATTAAAATAAAAAAAGAATGCTCTTCTGAAGCTTAGGTCCTAGTTGATGGTTGTGGAAGGAGATAAACACAACCAGAAATATCCACATACTGAAGAGTGACAAGCACTGTGGAAGGGAATTCAGCAGGGGGATGTGCTGTTTCAGAAAGGGAGTGTTAGGGACATTGTGGGGAGACCTGAATGGAGTGAGGGAGCTCTCCCTCTCTCTGTGGCGGGGAAGAGCATCAGGGTGGAGAGAAGAGGAAGCACAGAAGTCCTGGTGGGCTTGGAGTGTTCCAGGACAGTGAGGGGACAGACAAGCAAGGGGGCAACTGCAGGGCTGGAGGCAGAGAGGCATTTGGCAATGTGGAGTGAGTGCCCAGTGGGCCATGGGAGGAGTTTGGGTTTTTTTCTGTGTTAGTTTTGCACAGAGGAGTGAAATGACCTGACATTTATTTTAAGTGGGCCTGTACCATGGAGAATAGACTGGCAGGAGCATCAAGGCAGGTAGGAGTTCAGTCCAGCTCTTGCCCAGGAGGTGCTGGTGGCTTAGAGTGAGGGTGCGGCAGTGGTGGGAAGTTCTCATCTTCCGAAGTGTTGGGAGGCAGAGCAGCGGGGTTTGTTAATGGATTGGTTATGAGACAGGGAGGGAGGATGGAAGGGAAGGAGGCTGGAGTCAAGGCTCCTTTCAAGGTTTTTAGCCTGAGCGTTTCTGGGAATGGAGTTGTCACTTGCTGAGATGAGGAAGATTGGAAGAGAAGCGGACTGGGAGAGGTTTTTAATGAAGGGATTGGTTTGGGTTCATGAAATTTGACATGCTTTTTATTTTTTTATATTCAATTTAATTTAATTTTTTTTGAGTTGGCGTCTCCCTCTGTTGCCCACTCTGTGCAGTGGCACACTCGTGGCCACTGCAGCCTTGACCTGCTGGGCTCAGGTGATCCTTCTGCCTCAGCCTTCTAAGCACCTGGAACTACAGGCACACTCCACCATACTTGGCAGGAATTTAGACAGGCACCCCAGGAATGGCTTGTCTTTTCACTATGGTGTCTGGGGACTCCACTGGGCAGACTTGAACATCTGGGGACAATAATCATCTGGAATTTTCTCCACTCAACATATCTGATCCCTGGGCTGTGATGATTCAAAGGCTGATTTCAGCAAAGACAACAGACGCAGTACCTGCATGTGACCTCTCCTGCCTTGGCTTTTTCACAGAATGATGGCTGGGTTCTGGGGTGAGCCTTCCACAGAATCAGGCAGAATAACACATTGTTACTGTGACCATACTCAATTGGTTGGAGCAGTTATGGCTCAGCCAGGGTGAAGGGAAGGGACAAAAACTCCCTTCTCTCAGTGGGAGGAGTATAGGATCAAAGAGTCCGGGGCCACGTGATGCCCTTTGAACTTGAGGCTCTGCCCCAAGCCTATAGTCACTGTGAACCGAAGGAGTTCTCACACAGGACCCGCAGATATGGAGTCTCAGCGCCGGATGGATGGCTCTGTGCTAAGTGAGCATGACTGCCTTAGCCTCAGCTCTGGATGGACAACTGAATGACCTGAGTACATTTGAGAAAAGCGTTTCCTTCTCTCCAATAAGCATCGACTGCTATTATAGGCATGTGACTTTGAGTTTCAGGACTTTAAGTTTCCTTTATGTGCTCTGTGTCAGCTGCCTACCTTGGATGAATATTTATAGCATTTTAGATCAGTGGATGTTTTTGTGATACTTTTATTGAGACTTTGGCCAAAGATAACAGTACCCACAGGTTTTTTTTCCAGCACCTTGCCCTTCTGCAGTTGCCTCAAGCCTGGAAATTTTGACTTGGTGATTAGCTTGCTTGATCTGCGATTGTTTCTCTTTTGAAAGTGTATAGTGGCCTGCTTTTGACTCCTGGGAGGGTTAGTCCTTCAACATTCAGTTTGTTAGGAGAGTGCTTCCTTCTCTCCAGAGAAACTTTCAGATGCTAGAGACCCAATCCTACACGGAGAAGCTTGCTTAATTTTAATTTTAATTTACTTTTTTTTTTGGTAGGAGTCTCAATCTGTCACCCAGTCTGGAGTGCAGTGGCATGCTCATGGCCACAGCAGCCTCGGCCTCTTGGGCTCAGGCGATCCTTTTGCCTCAGCCTTCCAAGTAGCTGGAACCACAGGCATGTGCCACCATGCCCGACTTAAGCTTTTTCTTTATTGTAGACACGAGGTCTCTCAAGTTGCCCAAGCTGGTCTCGAACCCCTGGGCTCAGGCAATCCTCTCGCCTCCGCCTCCCAAAATGCTGCAATGACAGATGTGAGCCACCGTACCCTGTTAAAATATCAATCTTGAATCAATGATTTTTGATCATTCTTAAAATTTTCAAATAGCAAAACTGAAAGAGTTGGCCTACTCACCAGAATATTTTCCAACTGGGTGCAGTGTATTCGCTTGAGAGAATCTGGCTTGCTCCATTTATTTGTAATTCACTCCAGTGGTTAATTCATTCAGGTTCTGTTTTGCAGCACCAGTTGTGAGTCCGGCACTCTGCTGGCTGCTGGGGTAGGGATAGGACGCAGTAGCGAGCAAAAGCCAGGGCTCTTCTTGTTCCCATCGGGCTTGTGGTCCGGCATGCTGGTTACAAATCCAAGTTACAGAGTCACTGTGCTTGGGTACAAGTGATGGTGCAGATGTTTTTACTGAACAGACCGATGGCCATAGTGCTTCAAAGCATGGCACCAACATGGCAACCACATCTAGAAAAATAAGACCAGCTCTTAGGATTGGGTCTCTAGCATTGGAGTTTGTCTGGAGGAAGGCATGTGTGGGGGCCCACGGCAGCAGGAGCTCGTGGTTTTTGAGGAACTGAAGGAAGAGCAGAGTGTTTTCTAGGAGCTTACACAACCGAGCGAGAGGGGCAGGGCCAGCCAGGCCAGCGGTCACAATGGAATGCGAATACACACGCACGGGCTGGGTGCCAGCTGGTGCCAGGTGCTGGGTGTACATTAACACAGTCCGTACTGCTGCGCTGTGAGGTAGATACTGTTTTCTCCCCTTTTCACAAAGGAGGAAAATGAGGTACAAAGGATAAATAACTAGCTCAGTGATCCAACTGATGGAGTTAAGACTCAGATCCAGGTAGTGAGGCTCCAGGATTGTGCTGTAAGCACAACACTATTCTGCCATAATATTACAAATGCGATTTTTCAGCCTAAGAACAATGCAGTCACTGGTGAGGTTTTAAGGAGGGCGGTGGGAAGATCAAGTGTGTGTCTTATCAAGGTCTCTCTACCCACTGGGTGGAAAATGACCTGGAGGAAACCAGCAGATGTGAGGACATGGTTAACAGCGCTTGCCCTGTCTGGTGTATTTTGGTTTTTTAATTTGAGTTGGAGTCTCACTCTGTTACCCACGCCGGAGTGCAGTGGCACGCTCACGGCCACCGCAGCCTCAACCTGCTAGGCTCAGGCGATCCTTTTGCCTCAATCTTTCAAGTAGCTGGAATCACAGGTGCATGCCACCATGCCCGACTAATTTTTTGATTTATTGTAGAGATGAGGTCTCACCATGTTGCCCAGGCTGCCCAGGCTGATCTCAAACCCCTGAGCTCAGGCAATCCTCTTGCCTCCGCCTCTCAAAGTGCTGGGATTACAGACATGAGCCACTGCACCCGCCCAGTTTGGTGCATTTGGCTCGAGGTTTCTGTCTAGTTTTCTTTCTCCTTTGCCTCTCTCCCTGAGGGAAACAGCAGGGTCCATCAGTCGGCTGGATTCCAAGCCCTGGACCCTGAGCTTTCACTACAGCTTCTATTCTTGGGTTGGTGTTTTTTTGAGTTGGAATGTCACTCTGTTGCCCAGGCTGGAGTGCAGTGGCACACTCATGGCCGCCGCAGCCTCTGCCTGCTGGGCTCAGGCAATCCTTCTGTCTTAGTCTTCCAAATAGCGGGGACTGCAGGTGCATGCTACCATACCTGGCTAATTTTTTTATTTTTTATTTTTTGAGTTGGAATGTCACTCTGTTGCCCAGGCTGGAGTGCAGTGGCACACTCATGGTCGCCTCAGCCTCTACCTGATGGGCTCAGGCAATCCTTCCGTCTTAGTCTTCCAAGTAGCAGGAACTGCAGGTGCATGCTACCATACCTGGCTAATTTTTTTATTTTTTATTTTTTGAGTTGAAATGTCACTCTGTTGCCCAGGCTGGAGTGCAGTGGCACACTCATGGCCACCGTAGCCTCGACCTGCTGGACTCAGGTGATCCTTCTGCCTCAGCCTTCCAAGTAGCTGAAACTATAGGCACGTACCACCACACCCGGTTAATTTTTTGATTTATTGTAGAGATGAAGTCTTGCTAAGTTGCCTAGGCTGGTCTCAAATCCCCTGGGCTTCTTACCTCAGCTTCCCAAAGTGCTGGGTTTATAGGCATGAGCTACTGCACCCAGCTCAATTTTTTGATTTTTAAGTAGATACAAGGTCTTGTTATGTTGCCCAGGCTGGTCTTGACCTCCTGGGTTCAGGCAGTCCTCTGGCCTCCTAAAGTGCTGGGATTACAGGTGTGAGCTACTGCACCCGGCCCTGTGATTTCCTTTCCTTTCTTTCTGAGTTAGAGTTTCACTCTGTTGCCCAGGCTGGAGTGCAGTGGCCCGTTCATGGCCACTGCAGCCTTGACCAGTTTGGGCTCAGGCCATCTTTCTGCCTCAGCCTTCCATGTAGCTGGAACCATGAGCGTACACCATCATGCCCCACTAACTTTTTTTTTTAGTTGTAGAGATGAGGTCTCGCCAAGTTTCCCAGGCTGTTCTTGAACCCCTAGGCTCAGGCAGTCCTCTCGCCTCCACCTCCACAAGCGGGCTACTGTGCCTAGCCCTGGGATTTCTTTTAACTTGAGAACTTCAGAGGAGGGATAGTGCCCACTTTTACTGAAGAGGAAGCCCCTTCGGTAGTCAGGTAATGCTTCCAGAGACAAACTGCTGATAAATAGCGGGCAGGTTTACACCCAGGACTGCCCAGCGTCTGTTTCCTGTGTCCTTTGCCTCATGCCACACCCATTCACAGGAGTGTGTCTGTTTGGGGAAGTGGAAGTGTTGTAAAGTGGGGTGGTATCTGACCCACAGACTTGGTCTGTTTTGTGTTTTCTTCCCAGAGCTCAGACCTATTCTGGCGCCAGGAGTTTGAGACCAGCTTGGGCAACTTGGCGAGACTTTGTCTCTACAAAAAATCAAAAAATTAGCCAGGTATGGTGGCGCATGCCTGTAGTTTCCTCTACTTGGAAGGTTGAGGTGGAAGGATTGCCTGAACCCAGCAGGTTGAGACTGCGGTGGCCGTGAACGTGCCAGTGTACTCCAGCTTGACCAACAGAGTATGACTCCAACCCTCCCCCCAAAAAAAGTACTCAAGTGTCATTAGAAACTATTCCCTGGCTGGGAACGGTGGCTCATGCCTGTAATCCGGCACTTTGGGAAGCTTAGGCAAGAGGATTGCCTGAGCTCAGGGGTTTGAGACCAGCCTGAGCAGCATGGCAAGACCTCGTTTCTATAATAAATTTTAAAAAATTAGCCAGGTGTGGTGGTGCACGCTGGTGGTTTCAGCTACTTGGAAGGCTGAGGCGTAAAGATTGCCTGAGCCTGGTAGGTCTAGGCTGTGGTGGCCATGAATGTGCCACTGCACTCCATCCTGGGTGACAGAATGAGACTCTGACTCAAAAAATAAATAAATAAAAGAAAATATTCTTCTCTGTTCTCCTCCTCAGTAATTTAGTACTTCATATATTCAATTTTTGTCACAGTAGCAGGAAACTACAGTTCAAGTTTTATGTCTTAATACTCATTTTTACAAGGACGAGTTAGTTTTTAACTTTGTTTTTTATTTTTTGAGTTGAAGTCTCAGTCTCTCCCCCAGACTGGAGTACAGTGGCACCACCACAGTTTACCCCAGCCTCGACCTCCTGGGCTCAGGCGATCCTTCTGCCTTGGCCTCCTGAGCTGCTGGGACTACAGGTGCACTTTTTTCCCACCCCACCCCCATCCTTTACCTACCTTTCTGTAGAGGTGAGGTCTTGCTATGTTGCCCAGACTGGTCTTGAATTCCTGTGCTCAAGCAGTCCTTCCACTTCAGCATCCCAAAATACTGGGATTACAGGCATGAGCCATTGGGCCCAGCCAGTTTTTAACTTTGAAACAAATACTATTAGTTGAAATTGAACTTTTTTTTTTTTTTGAGTTGGAGTCTCACTCTGTCGCCCAGACTGGAGTGCAGTGGCTGCTCCTGGCCACCACAGCCTCAACCTGCTGGGCTCTGGCGATCCTTCTGCCTCAGCCTTCCAAGTGGCTGGAACTACAGGCGCGCACTACCATGCCCGGCTAAGAAATTGAACATATTTGAACATTACAGTAATTACAGTAATTTGTTTCAGAAAAGGCATTCAGGTGTTAATATTTTGCCTTTTTAGGAAATCAAAACTAGATTTATATATAGACTTCTTATTGCAAATATCCAGTCTTTTTAAACCTTATAAAGGTACTATTTAGACTAAGAAGTTATAAAATTACATGCTTGCTGTATACATGTACTTATTTTGGGTTATCTTTTATTTAAAATTCCAAAGTCTTAATGTCTAGAATGATTGTAAATGGTTCATTACGAATGGCTGTAACAGTTAGAGTTACAGTGTTTAAATCCCTTATTCACTTACCCTACAGTGAACATTCAATGAAAGTTCACGGGTTTTCTCTAGTATTAACTGCCCTTTCTTGCCTTTCCTCATATTTTTCCTTCCTAATATACTTTAAGGAGCTTGAAGCTACCTCAGATTATTTTTGGAATGTAGTACGATGAGAATAAAATACATTGGAGTTTCCAAATATAAGTAAATTCTGTGGCTTCAGTGGGATTAGCAGGATTCTATGGAAAACACTAATAGTTGATTTGTGGGCTTTAAATATAAATCTCTTTTCATACAAAAGTGTTTACTATATAATGAATTTTAAAATAATGTAAGGGTCTATTAATATAATTATCCCAATTAAATAAATATACATACACACACACACACACACACACACACACACACACACACACACACACACACACACTGAAGTAGAGTTACATCCACATGTTTTTCTTTCTTTTTTTTTTTTTGAGTTGGAGTCTCACTCTGTCGCCCAGACTGGAGTACAGTGGCCACTCCCGGCCACCACAGCCTCGACCTGCTGGGCTCCAGCAATCCTTCCACCTCAGCCTTCCAATTAGCCGGAATTACAGACATGCGCTACCACGCCCGGCTGATTTTTTGATTTATTGTAGAGATGAGGTCTCACTGCCCAGGTGGGTCTTGAACCCGCGGGCTCAGGCAATCCACTCACCTCAGCCTCCCAAAGGCGCAGGATTACAGGCTAAGCCACTGAGCCCAGCTGTTTTTCTTTTTTTGAGCTGGAGTCTCACTCTGTCACCCAGGCTGGAGGGCAGTGGCATGCTCCCGGTCACTGCAGCCTCAACCTGCTGGGCTCAGGCAATCCTTCTGCCTCAGCCTTGCAAGTAGCTGGAACTACAGGCACATGCCACCATGCCCAGCTAATTTTTTGATTTATTGTAGAGATTTAGTGTAGGTCTCACCAAGTTGCCCAGGCTGGTCTCAGACCCGCAGGCTCAGGCAATCCTCTCACCTTGGTCTCCCAAAGTGCTGGGATTATAGGCGTGAGCCACCCCATCCAACCTCAGTTCGTTTTAATTGCTTTTCTGGATAGTGAGGATATGGGTGATTTTTTTTTTTTTCTTGAGTTGGAGTCTCACTCTGTTGCCCAGGCTGGAGTACAGTGGCACACTCATGGCCACACCAGCATCGACCTGCTGGGCTTGGGCAATCCTTCTGCCTCAGTCTGCCAAGTAGCCGGAGCTACTGGCACATGTTAGCATGCCTGGCTAATTTTTTTGGATTTTTATCTTTCATTTTCGTTTTTGTATTTTTCTGAATATTTCACATCGAACATTATTTTATAATGTTGTTTTCTTTTCTTTTTCTTTCTCTCTCTCTTTTTTTTGGAGTTGAAGTCTCACTCTTATCATGTCCGGCTAATTTTTTGATTTATTGTAGATTCAGGGTCTTGCCACATTTCCCAGCCTGTTCTCGATCCTCTGGGTGCAGGCATTCCTCTCACTTCCACCTCCCAAAGTGCTGAACTTAGAAGCATAAGCCAATATGCCCAGCCTATTTTATAATGTTTTAAAAATTTCTCTGAAAAGTTAGTTTCTGTAGAAACGAGTGCTAGAATTTTCCTGTGTTCCCTTATACTTTGGCTGCCTTGATGTCTGATCTGGACCTTTCCTGATAGCACCAAGGAGTTTAGTGTAGGCAGCAGGTAAAACACAGATGTGCCCTATTTGAAATCCAGGTATTTCTAATACAAAGTGTGGGTAACAGCCAAAGACACATCTTGTAACACACTACAAGGCAGAACAGAAGTTATCTCTAGATCACTTTCTGTTCTGGATTACTGCATGCACCTTATTTTCATTTCTCCCTCTGCCTTTCCCTGCCCTACTGTAAATCCACTAGTGCATGTGTGTAAAGCACAAGTCTTCTTCTTCTTCTTCTTCTTCTTTTTTTTTGAGTTGAAGTCTCACTCTGTCGCCCAGGGTGAAGTGCAGTGGCACGTTCATGACCAGGGCAGCCACAACCTGCTGGGCGTAGGTGATTCTTCCGCCTTAGCCTTCCAAGTAGCTGGAACGACAGGCATGCACCATAATGCCTGGCTGATTTTTTGACTTATTTAGAGACGAGATCTCTCCAAGTTGCCTAGGCTGGTCTCGAACCCATAGGCTCAGCCAATCCTCTCACCTCAGCCTCCCAAAGTGCTGGGATTATAGGAATGAGCCACTGTGCCTGGCCATGAGTCTTCATTTAAAAAGAAGTCCTGTGGCCGGACACGGTGGCTTAAGCCTATAATTCCAGCACTTTGGGAGGCTGAGGTGAGAAGATTGCCTGAGCCTATGGGTTTGAGACCAGCCTGGGCAACTTGGAGAGACCTCGTCTCTACAATAAATAATAATAATAAAAAGCCAGACATGGTAGCACACACCTGTAGTTCCAGCAACTTGGAAGACTGAGGTGGAAGGACTGCCTGAGCCCAGCAGGTCAAGGCTGCAGTGGCCATGAGCATGCCATTGCACTCCAGCCTGGGTGACAGAGTGAGACTCTAACTCAAAAAAAAAAAAAAAAAAAGAAAGAAAGAAATCCTATAAAGGGACATAATGAATCCTTTTTGTATGAGGTCCTGATGAATCCTTTTTGTATGAGGTCCTGACTGTGTTTCTCAACATATCCCTTGGTTCTTTAAGTTGAAGTACGTAAATGAGAACTGTGATTTGACCAGACTTTTTAGTGATATTTACAGTAACAAGTTCCCCATTAGTTGTTTGCCTTAGGACTTTTTGTTGGCAGGTTATCCCCAAGGGCTGAGAAAGTCCAGAAAGTCTTTGATGACTTGTTTCATTCTTATTTTTCTTTTCTCTTCAGTTATAGGCAATAGGATTGCACTTTCCTTTCCTTTTACACTAGCATCTACTATCTGCTAATTCAAGCTTAGGAAGTGCTTTGCATTAAGTGAGTCCTATATAATGCCCTAAGTCAGCCGCAGTTTGGGATGAGCTGCCTTCTGTGTCCCCAGAATGGTACTTGGTGTTGAAATTGTTACTCAGATCACTTTGTGAGTTCTGGAGTTCGTTGAAAGGGTTATTAAATCTCAGACTTAGAATTATTTCATAGATAAGAAGTGCTTTAGTTGGGATTCAGTGGTATTCTTTTTTTTGAGTTGGAGTCTCACTCTGTCGCCCAGACTAGAGTGCAGTGGCTGCTCCCGGCCACCGCAGCCTCGACCTGCTGGGCTCTGGCGATCCTTCCGCCTCAGCCTTCCAAGTAGCTGGAATTACAGGCATGTGCTACTACGCCCAGCTGATTTTTTGATTTATTGTAGAGATGAGGTCTCGCTGCCCAGGTGGGTCTTGAACCTGTGGGCTCAGGCAATCCACTCACCTCAGCCTCCCAAAGGCACGGGATTACAGGCTGAGCCACCGAGCCCGGCTTCAGTGGTATTCTTTAGATTAATTTGTAGTTTGAAAAACCAGAATTGAGATTGTGAAATAAAGTGGGCTTTTTCACATTTTTTCCAGTAAAACAGTGTCAGCAAAGCTGGTTGGCAATGATTTTCCTAGACTAGACGTCTGGCTCATCATCTCTTTATATTTATTTATTTGAATTGGATTCTCACTCCGTTGCCCAGGCTAGAGTGCAGTGGCATGCTCACAACCACTGCAGCCTCAGCCTGCTGGACTGGGCTTAGGTGATCCTTCTGCCTCAGCCTTCCAAGTAGCTGGAACTACAGGTGTGTGCTACTATGCCCTGCTAATTTTTTGATTTATTGTAGAGATGGGGTCTTGCCAAGTTGCCCAGGCTGTTCTTGAACCCATGGGCTCAGACAATCCCCTCACCTTGGCCTCCCAAAGTGCTGGGGTTTCAGATTTGAGCCACTGTACGCTGCCGCTCATCATCTCTTAAGAATATGTTCTTTTTTTTTTAGAGTCGGAGTCTCACTCTGTCACTCTGGCTGAAGTGCAATGGCACGCTTACAGCCTCCGCAGCCTTGACCTTCTGGGCTCAGGTGATCCTTCCACCTCAGCCTTCCAAGTAGTTGGGACTACTGGCGTGCGCCACCACACCCAACTAATTTTTTTGATTTATTGTAGAGTCAAGGTCTCACTAAGTTGCCCAGGCTGGTCTTGAACCCTGGGCTCAGGTAATCCTCTCACCTCCATCTCCCAAAGTGCTGGGATTAAAGATGTGAGCTGCTGCACCTGACTTGTTGCTGCTTTTACTCCAGTTAGTATGGGGGCATGTACCGCTCGCTGCCCAGGCTACATCTGTTATGTGGCAGGTGGGACCTTTGGGTGGGAGGTGGTAACTGGTACCACGCTAGTAGTAACTGAAAATGTCTGAGGAGATGCCTAAGGGGAAGAAAGACATTGTTTAAAAAGAAAAAAGTTCCAAGCACTCCTCTCCAACGTTGTTGGAAGATTAATTTTTGGAAATATATTGGCCTGATGGAGGCAAATGCTATATTCTGACATTCTCTCTCTCTCTCTCTCTCTTTTTTTCTTTATTGAACTTTTTCACCAGTGGGATTTAAGTCATTGGTGCTTGGGGGGAAATATCTTGGATCTGTTCTGTAAATGTAAATTACACACCAGATTTTAAAACTTAGTACAAGCCGGGCTCAGTGGCTCAGCCTGTAATCCCATGCTTTGGGAGGCTGAGGTGAGTGGACTGTCTGAGCCCGCGGGTTCGAGACCCACCTGGGCAACTTGGCGAGACCTCATCTCTACAATAAATCAAAAACATAGCCAGGCGTGGTAGTGTGCGTTTGTAGTTCCATCTACTTGGAAGGTGGAGGCGGAAGGATCGCTGGAGCCCTGCAGGTCGAGGCTGAGGTTGCTGGGAGTGGCCACTGCCCTCCAACCTGGGCGACAGAGTGAGACTCCAACTCAAAAAAAAAAAAAACTTAGTACAAAAAAAAGAGTACAGTATCTCCCCTTCAATAATTTTTGTCTGATTGCATGTTGAAATGATAGCATTTTGGATATTTTGGGTTTCTCTTAACTTTTTAAATATGGCTGCCAGATTTACAGAGGTACATGTGGCTTGTTTTTTGTTTCTGATGGGTGCCACCCCTGAGATTATTTCTTTACTGTAGTCAAATGGGGGTGCTGCCTGCACGACCCTGACCTGTGTTTGAGAGCTCGGCCTGCCGATGCCGTCTTCTCGGTAGTGAGGGGGATTCTGTGTCTGTTCCCCGGAAGACGGCAGGGAGAACTGCAGCATGGCCCACAGAGGTACTGCCAGAAAACCTGATTCTGACCCACATGCTGACTGTGGCAGTGGCTGCTTGGAGGACAGGCCTGTTGGTTTTACTGCCAGTTTGCTCAGTCATTTTTATGAAAAGACCAGTACATATGAGGCTCCCTTCACACCTTTCCTGAGAAGTCTATTAAGGAGTGTGTGTTCAGTCTTTATTAAAAGTTCTCACTACACTTACTCAATACCATAAGAAAGGGATTGGCAGTAGTGGGACATTCCCAGGGGATAGGGGGCACACTTCATCAATAAGGGTACCTGGTCTCAAACCAGGTGAAATGGGGACCAAAGAGAGGTCCAAACTTTACCTGTATGATGACCACTTATGTACCTAATCCTGAATTATACCCCACATCTTTAAAATAAAAAAGTATATATTTTAAAAAAATTTTTAAAAAGAAAAGTTCTCACTGTCCCCGAGAACATCCCAGCAACCTTGGTTTGTATATACCGGTCTTTGACTCCTATTGTAGTTATTTTTGGAACTTCTTAAGACTGTGTGGTTGCTGGGCATGGTGGCTCATGCCTGTAATCTTAGCACTTGGGGGGCTGGGGTGAGAGTATTACCAGAGTCCAGGAGTTTGAGACCAGCCCGGGAAACTTGGTGAGACCTCGTCTCTACAATAAATAAAAAAATTAGCTGGGTGTGATGACATGCACCTGTAGTCCCAGCTACTTGGAAAGCTGAGGTGGAAGGATCACCTGAGTCCAGCAGGTCGAGGCTGCGGTGGCCAGTAATGTGCCACTGCACTCCAGCCTGGGTGGCAGTGAGACTCCAACTCAAAACAAAAACAAAAACAACACCACAATGTCTGTATTGATATTTTCATGATCCAAATTGTTTAGAAAGAGACCTGTAAGTGACTAACCTTGTTGGTGTCTCACATCTGAGCATGTTACCAGGTCATTCATGAGCCTGGGACAGCTTGCAGGCCTGGCATGTACCTTCCCTGCTGTCCCACCCCAGGCTGAGAAACTAAAAATACAGAGGTCCTTTTTGTTGAGCAGGAGAATCCCAGGCAGATCTTCACTTGTATATTTAAATCTGTAGCCTTGAGTTAGCTCGCTGTCCTCCCTGGGCATCCACATTTCACACTTTGGCCTTAGTACCAGTTTACTGTGTACTCCTAGGAAGGGCTTCAGGTGGAAAGCAAAGAGCTGACATTTGCTGAGCACCTGTTGTGTGCTATATATGAGGTGGGTGCTATAGAAATAACTTGATAGTCCTGAGGGGCAGAAATTAGGGTCTCTATTTTTTTGTTCTTTGTTTTTTTTGAGTTGGAGTAGTCTCACTCTGTTGCCCAGACTGGAGTGCAGTGGCATGCTCCCAGCCACCACAGCCTCGACCTGCTGGACTCTGGTGATCCTTCCACCTCAGCCTTCCAAGTAGCCAGAACTACAGGCGCATGCTACCATGCCTGGCTAGTTTTTGGTTTATTGTAGAGATGAAGTCTTGCCAAGTTGCCTGGGCAGGTCTTGAACCCGCGGGCTCAGGGAGTCCACTTGCCTCGGCCTCCCAAAGTGCTGGGATTACAGGCTGAGCCACCGAACCCGGCTAGGGTCTCTATTTTATAGATGAGGAATAGAAATCTGGAAGTTAAGTAATATTTAAACTTCCCACACTTCTGCTAGATCATGGGTTCTGGAACTTGGCATCATGCCTAGTTGCCCAGTATACAAGAGCTGCGATGTTCTGGAGGTGGAGATTGGGAATGTGCGTGCATTGGTCCAAACTGGGAGAAGCAAGCAGGACCCTCCCCAAAGCAGCTTTCTTCCTAGTTGCAGAACTGACTCCTGCAGTGGGGAGATGGGTATCTCTAGATGGTTGGCCCCTCCTGGAACGTATGGTGACTGTATGCCACTTTGTTTTACAGGTGGGACCCCAATTCTGGCAGGATGGCCCAGTGGAATCAACTGCAGCAGCTCGACACACGGTACTTGGAGCAGCTCCACCAGCTGTACAGCGACAGCTTCCCCATGGAGCTGCGGCAGTTTCTGGCCCCCTGGATTGAGAGCCAAGACTGGTAAGCCTTTCTTGAGAAGCTCCCATACTAGGCCGGGTGTGGTGGCTCACGGCTGTAATTCCAGCACTTTGGGAGATAGAGGTGAGAGGATTGCCTGAGCTCAGGGGTTCGAGACCAGCCTGGACAACATGGTGAGACCTCTTCTCTAAAAAAAAAAAAAAATTAACCAGATGTGGTGGCACATGCCTGTGGGTCTAGCTACTTGGAAGACTGAGGTAGAAGGATCACCTGAGCCCAGCATGTCAAGGCTGTGGTGACTGTGAGCGTGCCACTGTACTCCAGCCTGGGCAACAGAGTGAGACTCAGACTCAAAAAAGTGAAAAAAAGAGAACTCTCACACTTGTTAGGTTTGGGTTTGAGTTCATGGTTTTGAGTTTGAGACATGATTTGTTCCGACTTCATGATTTACTATTTTATTGAAAAACTCAATAAAATAAATAAAACGCAGAAAAAGAGATCAGGAGATAGAGAAGTACATTCCATCTTGTAAAACCACTTTCTGTATTAGAAGGTTGTGAGGGCAACTGCTGTGACACCTGAGACAGACTATGGGTGGAAGGTGTTCCGAAGACTGGTTGGGATCTTTTTACTTGGGGAGAGTCTGCATATTCTGATACCCCAGTGATGTGGTAGAAATGTTTTCCATCGGAATGAGAATTCTGGGGCAACCCCTTTGGGTCTCCTCCAGCTGTCGAGCTTTCAATAAATTCTGCTTTCTCAAACAACAACAAACAAAAACAAAAATGAGAATTCTCAAACAAAAACGAGAATTCTGGGGCAACCCTTTCGGGTCTCCTCCAGCTGTCAGAGCTCTCAATAAATCCTGCTTTCTCAAACAACAACAACAACAACAAAAAGAGAATTCTGTCATGGATAGATGTTTGGGTCCATACTTGAGATTCCCCTTTAATTATAGGAAAGAGACCCAAGGTTAGGGAAATAGACTCCACTCTGGGCTTGATGGCACAGAAGCCCAGGAACTGTTGCCTCACTGTGTTCAGGTTCACCTACTGATTTGGCTTAATTCAGTCCAATGTTAATGTGGCCTGGTTTTTCCAGAATACTTACCTTGATTTGGTGAAGCTGCCAGGAGGTGGTTCAGAGATGCTGGAGAGAAGCCACCCCAGCCTGGAATTGTGCCTTTGTACTAAAAATCTGACTAGAGTTGACTGAGAATTTAAGCGAAGCAGCATATCATCTGTTCACTCTAATATTTTATAAATATAGCCTATGAGAGTGGCTAGTAATGTCTAGGATAATTGTAAATAATTATTAAATTGATGGCATTTGTTGTTGTTGAGCAAGAAGACTCTAAGATGGTGAATAGACCTGGCACAGTGTCTCACACCTGTAATCCCAGCACTTTGGGAGGCCTAGGCAGGAGGATTGCTTGAGCCCAGGAATTTGAGACCAGACTGGGTAAGACCTCGTCTCTACAAAAAATTAAAAAAGAAATGAATTAAAAAGAAAAAATAAAATGATTAATGAATGGGTTGTAGAATCAGGTTTGCCCTTTTTTCCCATTCTTGATGGTGATTTCTGTGTGTGTGTGTGTGTGTGTGTGTGTGTACAGGTTTCAAAATCATTCTTTATCATTCTTCCTTTTCCTAGGGCATATGCGGCAAGCAAAGAATCACATGCAACTTTGGTGTTTCATAATCTCTTGGGTGAGATTGACCAGCAGTATAGCCGCTTTCTACAAGAATCGAATGTTCTCTATCAGCACAATCTGCGAAGAATCAAGCAGTTCCTTCAGGTGGGAGGAGAAACTGAGCAGAAAGAGAAACTGGACCCGCAGAATAGGGTGTTAGCTTTCTTGCCCAGAAACATTCTTTTCTGGTTTGGCTGAATGAGACCCTATCTTGTTTTTTCAATCAAAGGAGAAGTAATTAACACTTTCTCAAATCTCTGTATACTTACCCTTGAGTATCATTATCTGGGATTCACTTCTCTTGTCATAGTTGACATAATAAAGTGATTGCTGTTATGTTAATCATGTTACATTAGCATGTTAATAACTTGATTGTAACTAGGTCCCCTCATAGGAAGATGACTCTCACTTTTTTTTTGAATCAGAGTCTCACTCTGTCACCCAGGTGGAGTGCAGTGGCACAGTCTTAACTCACCACACTCCTGGGCTCAGGTGATCCTTCCGCCTCAGCCTCCTGAGTAGTTGGGACTACAGGCATGTACCACCACGCCCAGGCTAATTTAAAAAATTTTTTTATAGAGACGAGATCTCACTATGTTGCCCATGCCGGTCTTGAACTCCTGGGCTCAAGCAGTCCTCCTACCTCAGCCTCCCAAAGTGCTGGTATTAAACACATGAGCTGACACATCCGGCGTGACTCTCACTTTTGCATGTTAAAGTTTTTTAGTGTCAAGGGATACTTGTTGTCTAAGTCAGTTGCCTCCCTGTAAGAACAGGATAACATGCTGTCCAAAGACTCAGACTAACTTGCACAGAAATAGTACAGCGCCTCTTTCTTCTCTCACCACTGGTTTCACCCAGGCTCTGAAGCCTTTGTTCTGGTGCTTCATGTGGTAAATGTAACACTTTCCTCAGTTGATGAGGAAATTTGTTTTAAGTTAACAAAGTTCAGTCCACATCTCTGTGGTCTGCTGCTGATTTTGTTCTCTTTTCTCCTACTTATAGAGCAGATATCTTGAGAAGCCAATGGAGATTGCCCGTATTGTGGCCCGGTGTCTGTGGGAAGAGTCCCGTCTCCTCCAGACTGCAGCCACTGCAGCCCAGGTGAGACCTGAAACAGAGAACTGGTCTGGGAGAAATGGAAAATCAAGCAGCTTTATAATGAAGTAGAATAGTAATTATTAAATATACTAAAAAATGGAGGAAGAAAATAGATCAATAATCATAAAAATACATTGAAAAAGACTTTAAAAAATGATAGCCCTCCATTCCGCCAAAAAAAGCCCAGCAGCTGTGATGGTTTGAAAGTTTTGTTCTGACAGACTTTCATGGTACAGAAATATCATTGTTTCTGATATTTCTTTGTTCCATTTGAACTCTTCCAAAGTTTAGCAAAACAAGAGATGTTTCTAGCTTATTTGATGAGACTGGAACAATCCTCATATCAAAACCTAAAAAACACAGTGTAAGTAAAGTAAATGGTTTGGATTTTTGCAACTTGCATAGTCCACAAAGCATAGTTAATATTTTAGAAATACAAGGATGGTGCCACACTGGAAATTATATCAATATAATTCATTAAATCGTTAAGTTGAAGGAAAAAAAAAGCATATTGTTTTTGTTAGATTACAAAATTCATATCAGGCCGGGCTCAGTGGCTCAGCCTGCAATCCCAGCACTTTGGGAGGCCGAGGTGAGTGGATTGCCCGAGCTCACGGATTTGAGACCCGCTTGGGCAACTTGGCGAGACCTCATCTCTACAATAAATAAAAAAATTAGCCGGGTGTGGTAGTGCGCGCCTGTAGTTCCAGCTATTCGGAAGGCTGATGAGGAAGGATCGCTGGAGCACAGCAGGTCGAGGCTGCGGTGGCTGGGAGCGTGCCACTGTACTCTAGTCTGGGCGACAGAGTGAGACTCCAACTAAAAAAAAAAAAAAAAATTCATATCAATTCCAGATTTAAAAAATACGCATTTTTCTAAGCACAGTAAAGAATATTTGTCAGAAACCAAAGGGAACGTGATACACAATGGTGAAATACTAAAGTATTCTCATTAAAAACAGTAAAAAGATGCCTCTTACCATTGATATTTTTCTGAAGGATTCAACCAATGCGAAAACACAGAAAAAGAAATGTGGGTACAAGTGTCAGAAAGCAAGAGATAAAATGGTCGTTATTTACAGATAGGTCTTCCTAGAAGATCCAAGAGAAACCCAGCAAACAAGCACAGACTATAGGAACCAGCAAGAGTTTAGAAAGGTCATTGTGTACCAGATAAATATTTTCTGAGTCAGTTCTATAAAGTAGCAGCAATAACCTGTTAAAAGATATATAATGAAAGAAAAGATCTGACAGATAATAGTAGAAACTGGCTGGGTGTGGTGGCTCAAGCTTGTAATCCGAACCTGTAATCCTAAACCTGCAGGTTCGAGACCAGCCTGGGCGACATGGTGAGATCTTGTCTCTGCAATAAATGAAAAAATCAGCCAGGCATGGTAGTGCGTGCCTGTAGTTTTGGCTACTTGGAAAGCTGAGAGGGAGGGATTGCCAGGGTCCAGCAGGTTAATGCTGGGGTGGCTGTGAGCATGCCACTGTACTCCAGCCTGGGCAACAGAGTGAGACTCCAACTCAAAAAAAAAAATAGTAGAAACAAATGCATGCAATATTCATATATTATTGATACGTATGAGAAATAATCTGAAAGGTTGTATATAAAGTCGCTAAAGTAGTTGGTTATAGGAGACTTTTTTATGTTCTGAGTGGTTTTATTTTTTATTTATTTATTTTTATTTATTTATTTATTTATTTATTTTTTGAGTTGGAGTCTCACTCTGTTGCCCAGACTGGAGTGCAGTGGCCGCTCCCGGTCACCGCAGCCTCGACCTGCTGGGCTCAGGCGATCCTTCCGCCTCAGCCTTCCAAGTAACTGGAACTACAGGCGTGTGCTACCACGCCCAGCTAATTATTTATTTATTGTAGAGATGAGGTCTTGCCAAGTTGTCCAGGCGGGTCTCAAACCCACGGGCTCAGGCAATCCACTCACCTCAGCCTCCCCAAGCGAGGGATTACAGGCTGAGCCACTGAGCCCAGCTTGGTTTTATTTTCTTTAATATCTTAAAATTAGGGACACCTTTTCTTTCTTTTTCTCTTTTTTTTTTTTTTTTTTTGAGTTGGAGTCTCACTCTGTCGCCCAGACTGGAGTGCAGTGGCCGCTCCCGGCCACCGCAGCCTCGCCTGCTGGGCTCCGGTGATCCTTCCGCCTCCGCCTTCCGAGTAGCCGGAATTACAGGCATGTGCTACCACGCCCGGCTGATTTTTTGATTTATTGTAGAGATGAGGTCTCGCTGCCCAGGCGGGTCTCGAACCCGCGGGCTCGGGCCATCCACTCACCTCAGCCTCCCAAAGGCGCGGGATTACAGGCTGAGCCACCGAGCCCGGCTCTTTTTCTCCTTTTTTAAAAATTGTGGTAAGATATACATGACATAAAATTTACCATCATAATCATGTTAAAGTGTACAGTTCAGTGGCATTAAATACATTCACATTGCTGTGCAACTAATTTGCAGAACTCTTTTCATCTTGTAAAACTAAAATTCTATACCCATTAAACAATAGCTCCCTGGGGGGGGAAGGGGATGGGATTAACAGTAGCTAATATCTATCTGGGACTGGGAAAACACCTCTTATCAACAGGGTGCCTGAATGAAACGTAATTGTACACCTAACCCTTAACTGTACCCCACAAAACGATAATAAAAAATACTGATTAATTATAAAAAACAAACAAACAAACAAACAGAAAAACAATAGCTCCCCATTCCTTCTTCCCCCTGAGCCCCTGGCAACCACCACTGTACTGTATGTCTCTATGAATTTGATTATTCTAGATACCTCATATAAGTGGAATCATATGGTAGTTGTCTTTGTAACCAGCTTGTTTCGTTTAACCCAATGTCCTCAAAGGCTCATCCATGTTTTAGTATTTGTCAGATTTTCCTCACTCTTAGAGGCTGAATATCCCATTATGTGTATGTACCAGATTTTGTTTATCCATTCACCCATCAATGGACACTTGGGTGAGTTTCACCTTTGGCTTCTGTGAATAACACAGCTGTGAACATGAGTATACACTTTTTTGGGGGGGGCAGGATCTTGCTCTGCCACCTAGGCTGGAGTGCGGTGGCACAATCTTGGCTTACTTGTAGCCTTGAACTCCTGGGCTCAAGCAGTCCTCCCACTTCAGCCTTCTGAAGAGCTAATTTCAACCGCAGAGAGGTGTATGCCACTACATCTGGCTATTTTTTTTCTTAAATGTTTTGGTGGAATTGGGGTCTCAGTATGTTGCCTAGGCTGGTCTTTTTTTTTTTGAGTTGGAGTCTCACTCTGTCACCCAGGCTGGAGGACAGTGGCACATTCATGGCCACCACAGCCTCAGGTGCTGGGCTCAGGTAATCCTTCCAGCTCAGCCTTCCAAGTAGCTGGAACTACAGGCATGCACCACTGTACCCGGCTAATTTTTTGATTTATTGTAGAGGTGGGGCTTCCTAAAGCATTGGGCATGAGTCACTGTACCCGGCCCACCTTAAAAATTTTTTAAAAATTTTTATAAAGACAAAAATGTGGCAGGGACATAGCAGAAAGAACCTCGAAGTCTAACCCAGATAGTTGGGGAAGGAATCAGAGAGAGAGGAGATAGTTTTTGAGCCAAGACTTAATGCTGATCACAGGTCCGTCTTTCATCAACTGGTGAGAGAGAGCTCTCCAGGCAGAAAGAAGATTGGGTTCAAAGATGGAAACATACACACATGTATTCGTAGAAGTGTGGAGAGTTCAGCATCTAAATGAGTGGGGGAAGATGAGCTAGTTGAGGGCCACATGAAGATGTCTACCCAGGAGTGGCTAGTGACTGGGCCTTGGGAGAGCAGTTGATCACAAGGGCCAGCCTGCCTGGGCTTGAACCCCTCAGCTCTGCCACTCACTGTATAACCATAAGCAAACAATGTACTCTCTCTATTCTTTCAGTGGGAGTGATGATAGTACCTACTACATGGAATTAGATGAATTTATTCATGGAAAGTACCTAGAACAGTATCTGAGACAGGAATGTGAAATGCATGTCAACTGGTTTCTACTGCTGCTGTCAGCACCCTCATTACCTTAGCCATTACTATAGGAAATGAGCACCTATGGGAGAATTTTAAGCAGAGTTGACATGCTCCAGTGTGGGTGGGGATTGGAACCACTCACTGTTCAATACTCTGGAGACCAGGTATAACAAGGAGGCAGTGCCCCTACATCACAGGGCTGTCTGTTGTGGGGAGTCTTCGTGTTTTATTTTATTTATTTATTTATTGTTGCGCCTTTGTGTTTTAATCCTGTTCCACTTATTACAAATATTTGTTTTAAGTCAGTTCACATAGAGGCTCTGACTTTACCCTGAAAAGTAGGAAAGCAGAGGTATCCCAAGGGTTTTTTCAGTCAGATAAATTAGGGACTGTAAACTGTGGCCATGGCCCACATGCAGCCTGCTGCCCTGATCCAGCCTGCTGCCTGCTTTTGCAAGTGAAGTTTTTCTGGAACTCGGCCACACACATTCATTTATGCATTATCCCTGGCTGCTTTTGTGCCTTGATGGCAGGACTGAGTATTTGTGACAGAGACTATCTGACCCAGAAAACCAAACATATTTACTGCCTGCCCACTTCCTGGAGAAAAAGTTTACAAGCCCTGATATAAAGCTGCAAGTTGGATGCTTATGGCCTCACCCCAGGCCCCACTGCTGTTCTCTTTTGTCCATTTATATCATCTGACTTTTTTTTTGTTTTTTAGTCAGAGTCTCACGCTGCTGCCTAGGCTGTAGTGCAGTGGCACGATCATGGCTACTGCAGCCTCAACCTGCTGGACTCAGGCGATCCTTCTACCTTAGCCTTCCAAATAGCTGGGACTACAGGCGTGTGCCCCCACTCCTGGTTAAATTTTTTTTTTTTAATTTATTGCAGAGATGAGGTCTTGCCAAGTTGCCTAGGCTGGTCTTGAACCCCTGAGCTTAGGCAGTCTCTTGCCTCTGCCTCGCAAAGTGTTGGGATTTCCAGGCATGAGCCACTGTGCCTCGCTGGTGTGTTCATAAGTGTCTAGTATGAGTAAAAGCACTGGGAGATAGAAGAATAAATGTAATCCCTGCCATCCAGGGGCCTTAAGGCTTGTTGGGATTATAGGTACACAAACACTCAAAGTGAGAAAAACATATAGGATGATGTGTGTCTTTTGTCTAAGGAAGTTGAATCAGACTTCACAGGCAAGTGAACATTTGAACTGAGCTTGGAGGTGAGTGAGTTCAGGTGTGTTTGGACAGAAGCACATGCCAGGCTGAGTGGATGGCCTGTGGGGTGTTTGAAGTGAAAACATGCAGTATGCAGGGAAGAATGGGTAGTTTGGGGTGACTGAGGCACAGGGAGGGAAAGTTTAAGTTATCAGACTTATTTATTTATTTTTGAGTTAGAGTCTCACTCTGTCATCCAGGCTGGAGTGCAGTAGCATGTTCATGGCCATCACAGCCTCAACCTGCTGGGCTCAGGCAATCCTTCTACTTCAGCCTTTCTTCCAAGTAGCTGGAACCACAGGCATGCACCACCATGTCCAGCTAATTTTTTAAATTTATTGTAGAGACAGGTCTGCTATGTTGCCCAGGCTGGTCTTGAACTCCTGGCCTCAAGCAGTTCTCCTGCCTCGGCCTCCCAAAGTGCTGGGATTACAGGCATGAGCTACTGTAGCGCCTGGCCCGCCTACGGTTTTTTACAAAGGCATTAGAGGTAGGTGGTGATTAATCCCATCTATTTTCCCTCTTTAAGTGCAGTACCAGTTGAGAAGTAGGCATGGGAGTGGAGGTGAGATTAAAACATCAGCTGTGCTATTTTTGTTGTTATTATTTTTTGAGTTGGAGCCTCACTCTGTCGCCCAGACTGGAGTGCAGTGGCATGCTTATGGCCACCGCAACCTTGACCTGCTAGTCTCAGGTGATCCTTCTGCCTCAGCCTTCCAAATAGCTGGAACTACAAGCACACGCTATCACGCTCAGCTTATATTTTGACTTATTGTAGAGACGAGGTCTTGCCAAGTTGCCCAGGCTGGTCTCAAAACCTCGGGCTCAGGCAGTTCTCTTGCCTCAGCTTCCCAAAGTGCTGGGATTACAGGCTGAGCCTTGCTCCTGGCTATTTGTAAACCTAGACTGGAAGGCATGGCTTAAGCTAGTAACTGAGGGGACTTTCTAATGCCTGTCCTGGGTTAGGTCTTGGGGGAGAGGTGGGATCTGTAGCAGCTTCCTAACCATCTACATGGAGCCACAGCAACCATAGACTGACGACCGTTGATTAGAGATAGGTCATCTTCTAGAACTGCTTTAGCAGGCAGCCCCTCGCTCCTGCCTCAGGGGTGCCCCAGAAGGCAAGAGTGAGAGAAGGAAGACCCCTGCACTCTGCAAAGCTGTATGTGCATGTCCCTCTCGTTTTTCACAAGCAGAGGAGGCACTCTCACCATGGGGAAAGCAAAGAGGGGTGGGGGTTACTTTCCCAGAACCCCTGAGAAATTGGTATTTTGTGGGCTTGGATGGGGACCGTGGGCATGAGAATGGTTCTCTCTAAAACTGGCATGTTCCAGCCGGGCTCAGTGGCTCAGCCTGTAATCCCAGCTCTTTGGGAGGCTGAGGCTAGTGGATTGCCTGAGCCTGTGGTTTCGAGACCCACCTGGACAACTTAACGAGACCTCGTCTCTACAATAAATAAAAAATTAACCAGGCATGGTAGTGCGCCCCTATAGTTCTGGCTACTTGGAAGACTGAGGTGGAAGGATTGCCGGAGTTCAGTAGGTTGAGGCTTCGGTGGCCGGGAGTGTGCCACTGCACTCCAGTCTGGGCAACAGAGTGAGACTCCAACTCAAAAAAACAAAAACAAAAAGCTGGCATGTTCCGATCTTTTCTGGAGACATCTGGGACAGTGTAGGGACAGATGAGAAGTGAGAGAGAGCAATGGTCCATCAGAGAGATCCACAGTGGGGGCCTGAACTGAGCCCCAGCAGGAGAGATCGAATTGAGAGATGGCAGAGAGAGAGCCAGGAGGTTTCAGGGACTCTGTGAAAGTGAGAAAGAAGTCAAAGATCCCTCAGGATTTCTAGCTTGAAAACTGGGTAGAAAATGTCTTTCCCAGCTCTCAGTCCTGCTTCATTGACTACTGTTTCTGTCCTTGGGTTACTGCCACACGTTTTAATCACTGTAGCTTTTTTTTTGAGTTGGAGTCTCACTCTGTTGCCCAGGCTAGAGTGCAATGGCACGATCACGGCCACTGCAGCTTCAACCTACTGAACTCCGGCAATCATTCTGCCTCAGTCTTCTAAGTAGCTGGGACTACAGGCAGGCACTGCCACACATGGCTAATTTTTGTGATTTTTAAAAAATTTTATTTTTATTTTTTAAATGTTATTGATTGATTGATTGATTGATTGATTGAGTTGGAGTCTCACTCTGTTGCCCAGACTGGAGTGCAGTGGCTACTCCCGGCCACCGCAGCCTCGACCTGCTGGGCTCTGGCGATCCTTCCGCCTCAGCCTTCCAAGTAGCTGGAACTACAGGCGTGCACTACCACGCCTGGCTAATTTTTTGATTTATTGTAGAGATGAGGTCTCGCCTGCTCAGGCGGGTCTCGAACCCGTGGGCTCAGGCAATCCACTCACCTCAGCCTCCCAAAGGCGCGGGATTACAGGCTGAGCTACCGAGCCCGGCTTTTTTTTATTTTTTTTGAGTTGGAGTCTCACTCTGTCTCCTGGACTGGAGTGCAGTGGCTGCTCCCGGCCACTGCAGCCTCGACCTTCTGGGCTCCGGCAATCCTTCCGCCTCAGCCTTCCAAGTAGCTGGAACTACAGGCATACGCTACTACGCCCGGCTAATTTTTTGTTTTATTGTAGAGATGAGGTCTCACCAAGTTGCCCAGGCGGGTCTCGAACCTGCAGGCTCAGGCAATCCACTCACCTCATCCTCCCAAGGCTGATTTTTTATAGAGATAAGGTCTCACCATGTTGACCAGGCTGATCTTAACTTCCTGGGCTCAAGCAGTCCTGCCACCTTGGCCAGGATTACAGGTGTGAGCTAGCACATCTGGCCCACTGTACTTTTTACATAATCTTTGCTGTCCGAGGATGTCCTCTTATATTTCTTTGATAAAGCCTGTCATTTTTCAGTTTCATGTGTTATTTGACCTTTTCGAGGTACCAGCCGGTCTTTTCCCTGAGATCATATCTTTTGATAAGTGTCAAATAGCCATGCAGCATCCGTTGTCATACATGGCTCTGAATTTTTCTTTTTCTTTTTTTTTTTTTTTTTTTGAGTTGGAGTCTCACTCTGTCACCCAGGCTGGAGTGCAGTGGCAAGCTCATGGCTACTGCAGCCTCAGCTTGCTGGTTTCCAGACGATCCTTCTACCTCAGCTTTCCAAGTAGCTGGGACTTCAGGCGTGTACCACCATGTCTGGCTAATTTTTTTATTTATTGTAGAGACAAGGTCTCGTCATGTTGCTCAAGTTGGTCTTGAACCTGTGGGCTCAGGCAGTCCTCTCACTTCCACCTCCTGAGTGCTGGGATTACAGGCATGAGCCATCATGCCTGACTGGTTCTGAATTTTTCTGATATACTTGCTGTGACCTTTTTGGAGGCAGGGACCATGGGTTAGCTCAACACGTGGTCTCCTAGTGCAGGGAATAGAGTGGTTTTAGAGTATGACCTGTTGATGACAAGCTAACAACACAGGTGGAACTACTGTGTGCCATGCTGATGGCTCCGCTGCCTCTGTTTCCCTTCCTCTTATGATGGCAGTGCATCTCAAGCCAAATAGGAAGGAAAGGAAGAGAGGAATGGAGACTGAATAGAGCTATTTCTCTCCCTGTGTTTTGTGTGTTTACTTGTGTGCTCATCTCCTTTTTGGCAGCAAGGGGGACAGGCCAACCACCCAACAGCGGCCGTGGTGACAGAGAAGCAGCAGATGTTGGAACAGCACCTACAGGATGTCCGGAAGAGAGTCCAGGTGACGTGGGCCCAGGCAGGGAGCCTTTCCTGGGGGGTCCTGCGTGCGGATCCTGTGTGTTTTTTTGTTGAGATTTCATCTTCATTGGAGTTCTCAGAAACTTTCTTTTCCTTCTCCCCAGAGAAATCTTTTTTTACTTCTGTTTTTTGGGGTTTGTTTTGAACAGGATCTAGAACAGAAAATGAAAGTGGTAGAGAATCTTCAGGATGACTTCGATTTCAACTATAAAACCCTCAAGAGTCAAGGAGGCAAGTGACTATTAGAGACATTAAAATCTCCTGTAGAAAGTGAATTTGCATCATTGAGTTCAAGGACTTGTTTGTCTTGACTCTGTGTTTCAACCTCCCTGTGGCGGGTGGGATGCAAGGGAGTCTGGATGCCTATGGAGCCTGGCCAGGGGATATTGGAGTGTCCCCCAGGTCAAGGAGTTCTTTTCCTCCACAGACATGCAGGATCTGAATGGAAACAACCAATCGGTGACCAGACAGAAGATGCAGCAGCTGGAGCAGATGCTCACTGCACTGGACCAGATGCGGCGAGTAAGGGCCTTGGGCAGATGACTTCCCTGCGTGGCTCACTTGCTGGCAGGTTTTCAGTATCTCGTGGAAGAACTTGCTTGGTTTCTAAGAAGTTCCTTCTTTGGAACTGACTTAAGTAGTGTGATTAGAGATGGTCTGAGGAAATGTCTTCTGACTCTGTGCTGGTTTCCATCCAGAGCATCGTGAGTGAGCTGGCGGGGCTGTTGTCAGCCATGGAGTATGTGCAGAAAACACTCACGGATGAGGAGCTGGCGGACTGGAAGAGGCGGCAGCAGATAGCATGCATCGGAGGTCCTCCCAACATCTGCCTCGATCGCTTGGAAAACTGGTGAGGACACGGGAAGCTTTTCCCTTCCTTCTAGAAATCTGTGTTGAGTTATGATTATAACTGCAAGCCCAGAGTTGCAAGTATATCTCTGAGGTGGGCACTTTTACATATTCAGATTTAGCTTTTAGTTTTTTGAGTTGGAGTCTCACTCTGTCAGCCAAACTGGAGGGCAGTGGCAGGCTCATGGCTAATGCAGCCTCAACTTGCTGGGCTCAGGTGATCCTTCTGCCTCAGCCTTCCAAGTAGCTGGAACCCCAGGTGTGCGCCACCATGCCCGTTTAATTTTTTGATTTATTGTAAAGATGAGGTCTCACCAAGTTGCCCAGGTTGGTCTTGAACCACGGGCTTAGGCAATCCACTCACCTCAGCCTCCCAAAATGCTCGGATTATAGGCATGAGCCACCGCACCTGGCTTCGGGTTTAGCTTTTACTTTACCTAGACACATCTTTAAAATAATAATGTGGTCCGGGCTCAGTGGCTCAGCCTGTAATTCCAGCACTTTGGGAGGCTGAGGCAAGTGGATTGCCTGAGCCCACAGGTTAAAGACCAGCCTGGGCAGCTTGGCGAGACCTTGTCTCTACAATAAATCAAAAAAATTAGCCAGGCGTGGTAGTGCGCACCTGTAATTCCGGCTACTTGGAAGGCTGAGGCGGGAGGATCGCCGGAGCCCAGCAGGTCAACGCTGGGGTGGCCGTGAGTGTGCCACTGCACTCCAGCCTGGGTGACAGAGTGAGACTCCGACACACACAAAAAATGTGTTTCCATTACCAGGTTTTAAATATCTCTGGCCGGAAGTGTGCCGCTGCATTCCAGTCTGGGCGACAGAGTGAGACTCTAACTAAAAAAAAAACCCAAAAACAACAACAATAAAAAAACCCCAAAAACAAACAAATAAATATCTCTCAATAATTTAAATAAGGCTCTATGTGTTTAACATGGACAAAATTTTTAATTTTAGTCGTTTGGGTAATCTAAAACAATATATGTTCTTTATAAGGGAAAATAATTTAGTTACAGAAAATTAATAAAGAAAAGAAAAATTCTTTAAAATCTTATCTTCCAGCTACTTGGAAGGCTGAGGTGGAAGGATTGCCGGAGCCCAGCAGGTCGAGGCTGCGGTGGCCGGGAGCGGCCACTGCACTCCAGTCTGGGTGACAGAGTGAGACTCCAACTCAAAAATAAAATAAAATAAAATAAAATAAAATAAAATCTAATCTTCAGAGATGCTAGTAGTTTAAATTTTGGTGACCTTTACTCTAGACATCTTTGTGTAATCACACAGACACACACACACGTCTACATAGTCTATACCTAAGCTGGAGTGCAGTGGCATGATCACAGCTTTCTGCACCCTTGACCTCCTGGACTCAGGTGATCTTCCTGCCTCAACCTCCCAAGTAGCTGGGACTACAGATGTGTACCACCATACCCGGCTAATTTTTTGATTTTCTGTCGAGACAAGGTCTCACTATGTTGCCCAGGCTGGTCTCAAACTCTTAGGTTCCCTTCAATCCTTCCACCTCAGCCTCCCAAAGTGCTGGAATTACAGGCATGAGCCACCACACTCGGCCTTTTTCTCTCTCTTTTTAAAAAAATTTCAGTCAGAGTCTCACTCTGTTACCCAGGCTGGAGTGCAGTGGCATGCTTACGGCCACCACAGCCTTGACATGCTGGGCTCAGGTGATCCTTCTGCCTCAGCTTTCCAAGTTGCTGGAACTACAGGCATGTACACCATGCCCAGCTAAAAATTCCTCTTTTCTCAATGTCCCTTAACTGTACACTTGAGATGGTTGAGACAATTTCATGTGATGTATATTTTACCACAATTAAAAAAAAAGTCCCCTTTCTTTATTTCAGGGGACTTCTTAGTGGTATATATGTCTGTGGTATTTCCTGCCCCTTCTCCAGCTCACCTGAATACACTCACTTAGATAATGGGTACCTTTCTGAATTTATTGGCAGGATAACCTCATTAGCAGAATCTCAACTTCAGACCCGCCAGCAAATTAAGAAACTGGAGGAGTTGCAGCAGAAAGTGTCCTACAAAGGGGACCCCATTGTACAGCACCGGCCCATGCTGGAGGAGAGGATCGTGGAACTGTTTAGAAACTTAATGAAAAGGTGACTTAGAGTCCCTGTCCCTTTCCCTCATCCAAAGAAAATCATGTCCTGAAGTGAGAGGTGGATTGGTTTCTGAGGAGCTGGACAGGCTGTCTACTGTGGTCACTTGTGAACCCCGTTCTTCTCTTTCCCCACAGTGCCTTTGTGGTAGAACGGCAGCCCTGCATGCCCATGCACCCCGACCGGCCACTCGTCATCAAGACCGGGGTCCAGTTTACGACCAAAGTCAGGTGGGCCACAGCGCATCCGCTTTGGGAAGATGTTTTTTTGAGGGACACTCTTGGGGTGAGAGCAGAGTTGGTGGCCTGGGCTGTTCTTTCTAGGTGTCACAGGCAGTCTTGCTGTGGGTATGGGGTTTGTTGGCTTGATATCGACTTGCTCTTTGATTCTGATGTCAGACGCGCAAGAGCAGAGTCATCCTACTCCTGTGATTCCAGGCCTGGAGTCTTAGACCACAGCTTCTCCATTTGTCACAGGGACAAAATTGCATCAATTCTGTTCTGAACCTGGTTTTCCCTGAGGGCGTTAAGGGGAAGAGGGAGGGTTAGTGCTGTGGAAGCCCAAGAGGCCCCAGGGCAGGTTGGGAGGGAGGCATAGGGCGAAGTGTTACTTTCACACTCCTGTCGAAGCAGGTAGGCTGGGGTTTTGCAGGGAAATTTCTTTCTCAGAAGTGTGGTGCTGGGTTTCAGGTTTAACAGAAAAAATACCAGCTGTGAGCTTGTGTTCTGTCCCTGTAATATTTTTCATTAAATAGCTTTTATTGTCCTTTTGTGACTCTGTCGTAACTTTGTCCAGGGTCTTAGTTCTTAGGCCTTTTTCCAGTACCTTTTGGCCTAAAGCTGGCATGCTTCACTTAGTATCAAACAGGCATTGATTGGTGGAGGAATTTGGGATTGCCACTTACTCACTGCTTAGACATGAAGAGCTAGAAATTTTACATTTCTTCAACCAGAGGTTATAGAGGAGCCTACTGACCTTTTTTTTTTTTTAAACTGGATTGTTTTTAATAGGTTGCTGGTCAAATTCCCCGAGTTGAATTATCAGCTTAAAATTAAAGTGTGCATTGACAAGTAAGTACTCCTCATCTCAGCTCTTTTTTTCAAAGGAGGAACAAAGAAGTAAGAACTTTGTTAGACATCGTTTGAACTACAGAATTTATCTCCATTGAGTGATCTTCATTTTTGTTTTTTTTGTTTTTTTGAGTTGGAGTCTCACTCTGTCACCCAGGCTGGAGTGCAGTGGCATGCTCATGGCCACCGCAGCCTCAACCTTCTGGGCTCAGACGATCCCTCCACCTCAGCCTTCCAAGTAGCTGGAACTACAGGTGTGCGCTATCACACCCGGCTAATTTCTGATTTATTGTAGAGACGAGGTCTCAGCATGTTGCCCTGGCTGGTCTCGAACCTTCAGGCTCAGGCAATCCTCTCACCTCGGCCTCCAAAAGTGTTGGGACTATATGCTTGAGCCACCATGCCTGGCCAAGATCTTCATTTCGTGAACAAAGTTTTCAAAATTCTGTAGCACATTTTCATCTGCATGCCTGAACAGAACCACGTAGCTGGTGGTACAGACTTGAGTTGTGACTACCAGTCCCTCTTCTTCTTCATTGGTTTTTTACTTGTACATATGATTTTTGCATTTCATGTGTAAAACTGAGACTATAGTCATATATCAATTAACTTGGAGATATGTTCTGAGAAGTGTTAGGCAATTTTGTCCTTGTGCAAACATCATCAAGTGTACAATCCTTACATATACCTAGGGGTACAGCCCACTGCACACCCAGGCCATATGGTAAAGCCTGTTGTTCCCAGTCTACAAACCTGCACAGCATGTGACTACTGAAAACTCTAGACAGTCATAACACAAATTGCTGGGTGGTAGGAATTTTCTAGCTCCTTTATGTTCTTATGGGACCATCACATATGCTGTTTGTTGCTGACTGAAACATCATTATGCAGCGTGTGACTATATATGGAGAGATAGGATCGGTTTTATTTTATTTTTGCTTAGTTTAGTCTAGTCTAGTCCAGTCCAGTCTAGTCTCACCCAGGGTAGAGTGCAACTTCGGCTCAGGTGATCCTTCCACCTCTGCTTCCAAGTAGCCGGAACACAGACGCTCACCACCATACTCAGCTAATTATTTTATTTTATTGTAGAGGTGAGGTTTTGCCATGTTGCCCAGGATGGTCTCAAACTCCTGAGCTCAGTCATTTTTTTTTTAATTGTTTCACACTTTTGCATATAATGGAATACTTTTCAAAATTTCATAATACCTTTCAGAAATTAAAATTCATACCCAGTCAACCCCTTCGGGTCGCCTCCCACTGTGGGAACTTTTCTTTTCTCTCAATAAATCCTGTCTTCTAAAAAGAATAAAATTCATACCCTTTGAAGAGATTAGAAAAGAGAAAATGTATACTTATTTTTAGGTAATCTAATTATCTGGAAATTTCATAAGAACGAACTGGAAAATAATTGGGTTTGTTTGTTTGTTTGTTTTTGAGTTGGAGTCTCACTCTGTTGCCCGGGCTGGAGTGTAGTGGCACGCTCACAGCCACCGCAGCCTCGAGCCTCGACCTACTGGGGCTTGGGTGATCCTTCTGCATCAGCCTTCCAAATATCTGGAACTGCAGGCGTATGCCACCGTGCCCAGCTAGTTTTTCTGATTTAGTGTAGAGATGAAGTCTCACCATATTGCCCAGGCTGGTCTCAAACCCCTGGGCTCAGGCAATACTCTCGCCTCAGCCTCCCAAAGTGTTGGAATTACAGGCTGAGCCACCACACCCAACTGAAAATAATTGTTAATGCAATGAGGGATTTGATGAAGGTGGTAGGTATAATAAGAAATATGCAATTAGTACTTTAATTGTATATTAAAATTATAATGGAAACATAATCTCACAGTAAGTAACATAAAAGACATATTGTGAGAAACTTAAGTTATTTAGGCTTTATCTGAAGAGAAGTATGAAATTTTGGTGAGGGAGGGATTTTTAAAGAGCGATGAGACACATCACTCTTTAATTTCTTGAATTGCAGTTTTGTTTTGTTTTGTTTTTTGTAGTTGGAGCCTCACTCGGTCGCTCAGACTGGAGTGCAGTGGCTGCTCCCGGCCACCACAGCCTCGCCTACTGGGCTCCTGTGATCCTTCTGCCTCAGCCTTCCGAGTAGCCGGAATTACAGGCATGCGCTACCACTCCCGGCTGATTTTTTGATTTATTGTGGAGATGAGGTTTCGCTGCCCAGGTGGGTCTCGAACTCGTGGGCTCAGGCAATCCACTCACCTCAGCCTCCCAAAGGCACGGGATTACAGGCTGAGCAAATTGCAGATTTTAAAATTTTATTATAAAGATGTTGCTTCTCACCAGTTGGTGTGGCACCAATCAAAAATGAATAGGGTTTTTAAAAAAATGTATAAAATGCTTTTCAAGTTATCTCTTAAATGAAAAAGGAGCCAAAGATAGTAAATCAATTTATTTATAAAAAAATTTTAATTGTGGTAAAAAAAAACAAAAACAACATAAAATTTACCATCTTGACTACTTTTTTTTTTTTTTTTTTAGTCAGAGTCTCATTCTGTCGCCTAGACTGGAGTGCAGTGGCCCGCTCATGGCCACCATAGCCTAGACCTGTTGGGCTCAGGTGATCCTTCTGCCTTCCAAGTAGCTGGAACTACAGGCATGCACCACCACATCCAGTTAATTTTTATGACTTATTGTAGAGACGAGGTCTCGCCAAGTTGCCCAGGTTGGTCTCGAATCCATAGGCTCATGCAGTCTTCTCGCCTCCTCCTCCCAAAGTGCTGGGATTATAGGCGTGAGCCACCGCGCCCGGCTCATCTTGATGATTTTTTACTGTGTCCAGTTCAGCAGTGTTAAGTCTTCACATTGTTTGGCAACAGTCTATGGAATGTTTTCACATTGCAAAACTGAAACTCTGTACCTGTTCAACAACTATCCCCTCATTTCCTCTTCTGTTTAACCTCTGGCAACCACCATTCTACTCTTTGAAAATATTTTTCAATAAATAAAAATAACAGGGATGGGGATACAAGCAGCTGCCCTGACAGATATTAACATGCATCACAAAGTTCTAGCTACTAAATTAGTATGTTACTAGGGTAAGACTAAACTGATTGATCATTGACAGAAAATTTGAAGTCCGGAAACTTGAATTCAAGTTTATATATATGGAATTAATGTGTTTAAAATGATATCCCAAGGCTGGGCCTGGAATCCTAACATTCTGGAAGGCTGAGGCGAGATTACTTGAGCCCAGGAGTTCAAGACCAGTCTGAGAAACATAGCAAGACCTCATCTCTACAAAAAAAAAAAAAAAAAATTCAAAAGATTAGCCAGACCTCATCTCTACAAAAAAATTTTAAAAATTAGCCAGGCATGGTGGTATTGGCCTGTAGTCCCAGCTATTCAGAAGGCTGCGGTGAGCTATGTTCATGCCACTGCACTCCAGCCTGAGTGACAGAGTGAGTCTGACTCAAAAATAAATAAAACAAACACAAAACTATATTTAAAAACAGAGGTTGGGTGTGGTGGCTCAAACCTGTAATCCCAGCACTTTGGGAGGCTGAGGCGAGGGGATTGCCTGAGTCCAGGGGTTCAAGACCAGCTTGGGTAACTTGGTGAGACCTCGTCTCTACAATAACTAACAAATTAGCCGGGCATAGTAGCACACATCTGTAGTTCTGGCTACTTGGAAGGCTAAGGCAGAAGGATCGCTTGACCTCAGCAGGTTGACGCTGGGGTGGTTGTGAGCGTGCCACTGCACTCCAACCTGGGCTATGGAGTGAGACTCCAACTAAAAAAATTTAAAACTTTTAAAAAATAAAAATAAAAACAGTTAAAAGAGAGGTGAGCACCCTGGGAGAATACTTCCAGCTATATGAAAGAGTATGCTAGTTGCAGATAACAGCAAACCTTTACAGAAAACCCAGTGTGACTTAAATCATAAGGAAATTTACAACCCAGTAGAAGTGTAAATGCAGGATTTGGACAAGGTTCTGAGAGTGGTAACATCAGTGACTCACTGATGTCCTCAAGGACCCAGGGTCGCCTGTCTTCTTTGCCATCATAAGTATCCCCTGCATTCTTGGGTTGCTGCAGGGTTGCTTATAGCAGTTAAGGCTACATGCTTCCTTGCTCATGTCTAGCTGCAGCTGTGAAACAGGAATCGAAAGAATCGAGGTGGGATAGAATTCCCTCCCTTGGTCTGACTGAGACGGTGTGGGTCCTGCCCTCACCACCGGACTGTTGTGCTGGGAGCGTGCTGTGTTGGGAGCGTGCTGTGTTCTGATGAACTTAGGGATCAGAATTCCTCTGGAGATGCAAGTGGGAGTGATTCCTGAGCAGAACTAAGGTTCTGTTAGGAAAGGAGAGAAGAGGTATTGGGAAGGCAACCAGCTGTGCCTACTAATTAGTGTTGTTACGTTGTACATAAAAATGTAACAGAATAGTTTAAAGAGGTTCCCAGAGCTGGGCTCGATGGCTCAGCCTGTAATCCTGTGCCTTTGGGAGGCTGAGGTGAGTGGATTGCCTGAACCCGCGGGTTTGAGACCCACCTGGGCAGCGAGACCTCATCTCTACAATAAATCAAAAAATCAGCCAGGCATGGTAGCGCATGCCTGTAATTCCAGCTACTCGGAAGGCTGAGGCGGAAGGATCGCCAGAGCCCAGCAGGTGAGGCTGCGGTGGCTGGGAGCGGCCACTGCACTCCAGTCTGGGCGACCGAGTGAGACTCCAACTCAAAAAAAAAAAAAAAAAAAAAGAGGTTCCCAGGACCACAGGAGTTTTTCCATTAGAGTAGTCAAAATAGGCTTTTCAAATTTTATTTTATTTATTTTGTGGCTGGGTACATGGCTCACACCTGTAATCCCAGCATTTGGGAGACTGAGGAAGGAGGATGGCTTGAGGCCAGAAGCTTGAGACCAGCCTGGGTAGCATAGTGAGACCCTGTGGTCTACAAAAAAATTATTAATAAAATTAGCCACCGGCTCACGCCTGTAATTCCAGTACTTTGGGAGGCAGAGGTGAGAGGATTGCCTGAGTGCAGGGGTTTGAGACCAGCCTGAGCAACTTGGCGAGACCTCGTCTCTGCAATAGATCACCTAAAATATTAGCCAGGCATGGTGGTGCACGTTTATGGTTCCAGCTACTTGGAAGGCTGAGGCAGAAGGATTGCCTGAGCCCAGTGGGTCCAGGCTGCGGTGACTGTGAGCATGCCACTGCACTCCTGCCTGGGCAACAGAGTGAGACTTCTACTCAAAAAAAAAAAAAAGAAAAGAAAAGAAAGCAAGAAATTAGCCAGGCATGGTGCCTGCTGTCCCAGCTATTCATGAGGCTGAGGTGGGAAGATCCCTTGAGCCCAGGAGTTCGAGGCTGCAGTGAGCTGTGGTTATACCACCGTATTCCAATCCGGGGCAGCCGAGTGAGAGCACCTCTTATATAAATTTTGTCTTAAATTACATATTTTTTCTGTAGTGATGTTGACACTGTAAAAGACTTTTTGAAGAAGCACAGAGTCTGTTTTATTAACAGCGGTCTGTGTTCTTAACAGAGACTCCGGGGATGTGGCGGCTCTCAGAGGGTAAGTTCAGCCTCTAGGCTTCCCCCCATTCTGTTGACTCTGACTTCATCCTCTGACCACTCAGTCACCTGTGCGGTCGGTTGTTCTCCTGTGATTCAGGTCCCGGAAGTTTAACATTCTGGGCACAAACACGAAAGTTATGAACATGGAGGAGTCCAACAACGGCAGCCTCTCTGCGGAGTTCAAGCACTTGGTGCGTGTGGGGACCCAACCGCCCCCCAAAGGGTGCGTGGCAGAGGGGCGGCGGGGAGGGCCCTTGTGACACTTGGTCTTCTCTTTTCCTGCAGACCCTGAGGGAGCAGAGGTGTGGGAATGGGGGCCGAGCCAACTGCGACGTGAGTTGTGCAGGGATGGATGCCATCTGGGGGTTTGTGCTGGGAGGGAGGGAGTTAGAAAGAGCCTTGACTCCCCAGAACTAGAAACATCAACCTGTGCTTCCAGCGGAAGTCATTCAGAAACGTCACCGGGGCCAAGGTGACAGGACCAGAAGTGATGGTGCCCCAGAGTTCCCCGGTTCGAGGCATTTCGCTTGTCTGAAGTTCACTCTTCCTCAGGGAGAGGTGGAAAGCCCCTGGCTCAGCTGCCGTCCACACCCATATGGTGGAAAAGCCAAGTTCCACCTTGCCCAGGGCTTTCCAAATTCCCCACAGCTCCTGTCAGCTGGTCCTGCCAGGCTCCATGTTTAGTGACCCGTTTGTCTCACAGAGACGGGATAACATGGCTGGGCACGGTGACTCACACCTATAATCCCAGCACTTTGGGAGACTGAGATGGGAGGATTGCTTGAACCCAGAAGTTCCACACTAGCCTGGGCAACATAGTGAGACTTTGTCCCTACAAAAAAATTAAAAAATTAGCCAGACACGGTAGTGGGTGCCTGCAATTCCAGCTACTCAGGAGGCAGAGGCGGGAGGACGGAGCCCAGGAGGTTGAGGCTGTGGTGAGCTGTGATCATGCCATTGTACTCCAGCCTGGGCAACAGAGTGAGACCCTCACACACACACAAACAAAAATTCTAGAATATATACGAAACAGTGCTATGTATTAGTACTGTTGTTAGTATCCAAGGCTACAGTATACTGTCCCTGTAATGTTCCCATTGTAAACTGAATGCATTACTTTTATAATCAGAAAAAGAGTATTTTAAAAATGAATTAGAGGCCAGACACGGTGGTTCATGCCTATAATCCCAGCACTTTGGGAAGCCAAGGTGAGAGAATTGCCTGAGCCCACGGGTTCAAGACCAGTTTGGGCAATTTGGCAAGACCTTATCTCTACAATCAGTCCAAAAACTAGCTGGGCATGGTGGTGTGTGCCTGTAGTTCCAGCTACTTGGAAGGCTGAGGCAGAACGATTGCCTGAGTCCAGCAGGTCAAGGCTGCGGCGGCTGTGAGTGTGCCCCTACACTCCAGCCTGGGTGACAGAGTGAGACTCCACTCAAAAAAAAAAAAAAAAAAAATCTGACCCTGGAGGCCAGCACTACCCTTCTCTAGATTTAAAAATAGAGAAGCCCTTGCATATGTGAACCAGGACCACAAAAGCGCAACCCAGATACATACCCACCAACTCCAGAAGGGATGCATGATTGTGGTGCGGGCATGGAAGGGAAGGCTGGCAGCCTTGAAAAGGAACAGATTACAGGCTCACACACCACGTGGACTCACTTCACATGGCTGGGAAGTAAGTCTCTAAGGATTCCATGGAGTAGGATCCATGCGTAGGAGGTTCACAGACATCCAAAGTAAACAGCAGCCACTGTGTGCAGAGAAGTAAACATGGTCAAGATGTAAAGAAAAGCCAGGAAATGATAACATCCAAAGACAAAACAGCAGTGACTCCTGAGGGCAGAAGAAGACAGGGTTAGGGGAGAGGCACCCTGAGAGTTGCATGGTCTCCCTAGATGAGCTGGTGGGGGCACAAGAGTCCATTGTTCTGTTACTCTTTGTGTCTTACACGCTGTATAAATACTTATTGTGTCTGTGTCACGTTATAATAGAAACTGACAGAAGACGGGCCTGAGGGTCGCAGCTCTGGGGTCTCAGTGTGGGAGGGAGCGTTTCTCTGGCCCTTGTTGTGGCCACCTGCTGGTTTTCCCCTTTTTGCTGTCATGCAGCTTGACGCGTCACTCTCTTCAGCCGTGCCCCCTTAGCACTGAGTGCCATTCTCTCTGAGGACACGAGTCCTTCTGTTCCTGCAGGCCTCCCTGATTGTGACCGAAGAGCTGCACCTGATCACCTTCGAGACTGAGGTGTACCACCAAGGCCTCAAGATCGACCTCGAGGTGAGTT